>CAKAOI010050153.1:0-20692 GCA_916701655.1 Sebastiscus albofasciatus | reverse complement strand
ATGTCTTTCTCTCAAATAAACCGAACAGAGAAGCATTTCTCCTCAAGAAACACTGAAAAGTGCATTTATATGAAAAATATGTAATTACTTCACAGAAACAAATTTTTTATTCTGGAAACGTGACAGAATGTGAAAAGAAACATTGTTTTCTCTAATTTTACATTAGAATTTGCTTCCAAGTATCAAATCTTCATTCTGAGCTGTATTCTATGCAAAACTGTTGTTTTCATCACTAAACTCTGTGAATGGGAAATTTCTTCACAGAAAAGCTTTTCTTGCATTAAAAACATACAAAAAAGGATAAATGTGAAAGGGAACATAGTTTTCGTATGTTGAAAAAAAAAATTTCATCACTAAACTTGCGTTAACTGTCTTTCTCTCCCAAAACCAAGAATCCATTTCTCCTGAAGAACCACTGAAAAGTGGGTTCATATGAAAAATGTGAAATTTCTTCACAGAAAAACATTTCTTGCATTGGAAACAAACAAAAAAAGGATAAATATGAAAGGGAACACAATTTTAATAATATTGATAGTATAATATGTCAAAAGATTTCATGAAAAAAAAGTCATAGGCATGTCGAAAAAATTCATGAAATAAATTAATTGTATAATATGTCAAAAAAATCATGAAAGAAATTAATCGTATAGTATTTCAAAATATGTTATGAAAAAATGTAGTATAGCATTTTGTATTAAATCGAAAAAAAGTCATTAAAAAAAGTCATAGTATTAGTGGAAAAATTTCATGAAAAAATGTCATTGTTTGTTGAAATATTTCAACAAAATCAGTTTAAAAATTTCTTGAACAAAATCAAAGTATAATAAATCGAAAAATGTCTTGAAAGAAAGTCATAGTGGAAACATCGTCGTCGAAACATTTCATGAAAAGAAATCAAAGCATAGTATGTCAAAAAAGTTAATGAAAAACTCATAGTCGGAAAATTTCACGAAAGAACGTAATTGCATAATATTTCGTAACATTTCTTAAAAAAAAAAGTCAAAGCATACTATGACTGGAATGGATGACCAACCATTGTTTCTGAAGAGCTTTTATTTTATAAACAGTGCATCAAACATAAATGGGTGATCATGCAGAACAGAAACAGAGTGGTCACATAAGTATAATATGTCAAAAAATGTCATGAAAAGAAATCATAGGTATCATGGTAATCATGGTATTTTTCACTTCGGCTTGACAGCAGATGAACAATCCTACTGTAGTATTACTAAACGCAGTCGAGTCAACTGAATATGGTCATAAACAGAATCACATTTCAGAAATGAACTTGGTGTAATATTTCAGATGATATTTTCTCTATCTTGATATGTTGAAAATGTTCTTGAAAAAAAGTCATAGCCATGTCAAAAAAATTCCCTAAAAAAAATTCATAGTTTAGCCTGTCGAAAAATGTTGTGAAAAACAAATCATACATAAGTTGAAAAATATCCCAAATTTCACATAAGAATTGGCCTCTGAGCTTAATTCTATGCAAAACTGTTGTTTTCATCACTAAACTTGCGTTAATTGTCTTTCTCTCCTAAAACCACCCAAGAATGCATTTCTCCTCAAGAACCACTGAAAAGTGGGTTCATATGAAAAATGTGAAATTTCTTCACAGAAAAACATTTCTTGCATTGGAAACATACAAAAAAGGATAAATATGAAAGGGAACACAATTTTCCAAAATGTAATATAATAGATTTGGACTCCAGGAATCAAACTTTCAGTCTGAGCTGAATTTCATGTAAAATGCTAGTTTATCACTAAACTCGCTTAATATGTCTTTTGTCTTTCAATACAACTCAGAAACGCATTTCTCTTCAAGAAACACTCAAAAGTGGATTCATTAGAAAAAGATGAATTTTCTTCAAAGAAACAAATCTCTTATATTGGAAACAAACAAAACATAATGAAAATGAAAAGGAACATTGTTTTCTCAAATTATACAGTCTGAGCTCAATTCCATATAAAGCTAATCTTTTCATCGCCAAACTCGCTTAATATGTCTTTCTCTCCAATAAAACCACACAGAGAAGCATTTCACCTCAAGAAACACTGAAAAGTGCACAACGGGACAGAATATCAAAAGAGACATTGTTTTCTCAAATTTTACATTAGAATTTGCTTTCAAGTATCAAATCTTAATTTTAAGCTCAATTCATTTCTCCTCAAGAAACACTGAAAAGTGCATTTATATGAACAATATGTAATCTCTTCACAGAAACAATTTTTTTATACTGGAAACATACAAAACGGGACAGAATATCAAAAGAAACATTGTTTTCTCAAATTTTACATTAGAATTTGCTTCCAAGTATCAAATCTTAATTTTAAGCTCAATTCATTTCTCCTCAAGAAACACTGAAAAGTGCATTTATATGAACAATATGTAATCTCTTCACAGAAACAATTTTTTTATACTGGAAACATACAAAACGGGACAGAATATCAAAAGAAACATTGTTTTCTCAAATTTTACATTAGAATTTGCTTCCAAGTATCAAATCTTAATTTTAAGCTCAATTCATTTCTCCTCAAGAAACACTGAAAAGTGCATTTATATGAACAATATGTAATCTCTTCACAGAAACAATTTTTTTATACTGGAAACATACAAAACGGGACAGAATATCAAAAGAAACATTGTTTTCTCAAATTTTACATTAGAATTTGCTTCCAAGTATCAAATCTTAATTTTAAGCTCAATTCATTTCTCCTCAAGAAACACTGAAAAGTGCATTTATATGAACAATATGTAATCTCTTCACAGAAACAATTTTTTTATACTGGAAACATACAAAACGGGACAGAATATCAAAAGAAACATTGTTTTCTCAAATTTTACATTAGAATTTGCTTCCAAGTATCAAATCTTAATTTTAAGCTCAATTCATTTCTCCTCAAGAAACACTGAAAAGTGCATTTATATGAACAATATGTAATCTCTTCACAGAAACAATTTTTTTATACTGGAAACATACAAAACGGGACAGAATATCAAAAGAAACATTGTTTTCTCAAATTTTACATTAGAATTTGCTTCCAAGTATCAAATCTTAATTTTAAGCTCAATTCATTTCTCCTCAAGAAACACTGAAAAGTGCATTTATATGAACAATATGTAATCTCTTCACAGAAACAATTTTTTTATACTGGAAACATACAAAACGGGACAGAATATCAAAAGAAACATTGTTTTCTCAAATTTTACATTAGAATTTGCTTCCAAGTATCAAATCTTCATTTTAAAATTAAAAAAAAAATTAAAAATTAATTTTATATGTCGAAAAAAATCATTAAAAAAAAATGTATCGTATAATATGTTGAAACATTTCTTGGAGAAAAAGTCAAAGTATAGCATTTCAAAAAATGTCATGAAAAAAAGTTATAGTATAGCATTTTGAATTTGTTTTTTCTAGTTCCAGTGTGCCTAGAAGCACAAGGCAAAACCTTGTGCAAAGCACACTGGTATATTGTTCGTCGGGCTTAATTTTAATATTCTTCTTCCGCCCAAAAAGTTTGCCGCGCTACTCCTCCCGCAGCGTTGCCAGCACATGTGCAAAAAGTACATCAAAACGTGCGGAATGATCGGGAATCGTGTGCTATGACCTCGCTAAGAGATTCGCGCAGCGGTTTCCGAGAAAATCGCGCAATAGCGCGATTATTTTCTCCATAGGAATGCATTGAAAACCGACGTGAAGAGTGCTCAAAAACACTCCTCTTTGGGGCCATACAGTCGCCATACTTTAACATAGAAAAATTATTAAAAGTTTAAACGGGTCACGAGACTTGGGACTGTATTTGGTCAAATGGAAATTTTTTGATAGCTGGCACGGTTTTCACGAAATCGCAGTTTACGTTTTGTGAAATTTTCAGACCGTTTCAGATTTTTTAATGGGTGTGTATTGCGTGGGTCGTTAAGGGCTAGAGCACGTGACATCATCGCTAGAGTGTGGGAAAGCTTTAAAATCTTTTGAAAATTTTCCAAACAAATTGCTCTGTAGCCCACAATTTTCACTCCTCATAGATAATTTGTTCATCAAATTGTAGGTATTTTTGTGCCGGTCGCAGTCATGTAGCTATGGAATCAGTCGGACTTACACATTTGGCGACACGTGCCTGAATGCGACAGCAACTCCAGGCTCGGCTCCCATAGCGGCCCATATTAAATTTAACAGAATTTTTTGGATCAGAGAAAAAAGTTACTACTTTTCGAAACTGCCGCCGAGGTCACATTTTTGACACTACTGACCCAAATGTCGCACCATTTGTTCATCAGAGACTCCTAACTGGTCTCATGAACAATCTAAGCGATAGGATATACGGTTTCTGTCGTAGAAGCACATTTATGACATGTATGTCTCTGGTTAACTCCTATTATAAACTGCCCCACTGCAGCAGTGGAAAATCACCATGGCAACTTTGATTCCTGCTAGACAGACAGCTGATTCACATTAGCCAATCAGAGCAGGCTGACTAACACACACACACACACACACACACACACACAACACACACACACACACATTTTAACTATGTTACTCTTATCAGCAAATAGGCCCACAGTGGACATTTAAACATAGCATCAACAGATAGATATTCAGTTTGTTCAGTTCATTTTTTTACCCCCAGAGTAACTAATTTTCTCAAACAAATCAATAGAGGATCTCTGTTCACTTTGTTCAGTTCACTTATTTCGAGAGGAGTGAGTCATCTTCTCGAACAAATCGATAGAGGATCTCTGAACAAGTCAACAGACCTAACATTTCTGATGCTGCATGGCGCTGCTGTGTGTGTTCGTGCGTGTGTGTTAATCTCCCGACAGAGGGCGCAGAGGACAGAAGCTGCGCGCAGTTTAAATGACACCAATAGGTTACTGTGTGTGTCACCTAGCATAGTTTTTATAGCATGACTAACTTGAGTTTTGAACTAATGTTCCCCACCAGTAGGTGGCTAATCACGAGGGGTGTCTCCTTTAGTGACAGAGCAGTGTTAATGTAAATGTATGTTGTTTTGATTTCACATGTAAACTCACTTTCATTGGCAGATTATGAACCAATGTGTAACCTGTTGCAAGGTGTCAGGGTGGCCGCAGCAACCAACCTGACGAATCTGATGACACTTCTCCAATTAAAGAGACAGAGTCGCCATAGTTTTACGTAGAAAAATGATTAAACGTTTAAACGGGTCACGAGACTTGGGACTTTGTTGGGCCTATCATCCCCCTTCTTATAACCTCACTATGGCTCTCAGACCCCCCCCCCCCCCAGCACCAGGCACACTGGTCAAAATTTCTTGCGAAATTTTCTAGTTTCTTATTATTCCGCCTTCTTCCGCCAAAAAGTTTGCCGCACTACTCCTCCCGCAGCGTTGACAGCACCTGTACAGAAAGTACATCAAAACTTGCGGAATGATCGGGAATCGTGTGCTATGACCTGACTAACAGATTCGCGCAGCGGTGACCGAGAAAATCGCGCGAAAGTGCGATTTTTTTGCTCCATTGGAATGCATTGAAAATCAACGTGAAGACAGCTCAAAAGCACTCCTCTTCAGGGCCATACAGAGTCGCCATACATTAATGCAGAAACGTGATTAAAAGTTTAAACGGGTCACGAGACTTGGGACTTTATTTGGCCAAATGGAATTTTTTTGATAGCTGGCACGGTTTTCACGAAATCGCAGTTACGTTTTGAGAAATTTTCAGACCGTTTCAGATTTTATAATGGGTGTGTATTGCGTGGGTCATTAAGGTCTAGAGCACGTGATGTCAGAGCTAGAGTGGAGCACAGCTTAAAAATCTTTTGAAAATGATCCGAACAAATTGCTCAGTATTCCACAACGTCCACTCCTCATACACAATTAATACATCAAAACGTAGGTATTTTTGTGCCGGTCGCAGTCATGTAGCTATGGAATCAGTCGGACTTACACATTTGGTTGCACATGCCTGAACGTGACAGCAACTCCAGGCTCGGCTCCCATAGCGGCCCATATTAAATTTAACAGAATTTTTGAGATCAGAGAAAAAAGTTACTACTTTTCGAAACTGCCGCCGAGGTCACATTTTTGACACTACAGACCCAAATGTTTCACCATTTGTTCATCAGAGACTCCTAACTGGTCTCATGAACAATCTAAGCGTTTGGAGTCACGGTTTCTGTCGTAGAAGCACATTTATGACATGTACGTCTCTGGTTAACTCCTATTATAAACTGCCCCACTGCAGCAGTGGCCAATCACCATGGCAACTTTGATTCCTGCTAGACAGACAGGTGATTCACATTAGCCAATCAGAGCAGGCTGACTAACACACAAACACACATACACACGTACACACTATTTACTGTATCACGCCATTTCAGTGAGCCAGCATGCTCTAAACCGGGGCTTCAATGGATCAGGGCCATAATTAATGTTATCAATTACACCTGTGATTAAAAGCCCACAACTCTCATTGTATGATAACAGGAAACTAGGTATTTGGTTTTATCACTTTTTAGTTTGAGAAAGTATTTGATTTCTTGAAGGCAATCAGAGAGGGAGGTGGGCGGGAGGGTGGAAGTGGGTTTGGTCTACAGGTAGAGCTGGGTGTCATTGGCATAGCAATGAAAATGGATGTTAAACGGCTGAAATAACCGGAGATGAATTGTAGGCGGTATTAAAAGTCAGTTGCTGGTGAATCTTGTCTATTTTGGCAATAAAAAAATGACATTAAGGTGTTACAATAAGCAGTTGAGTACAGATGAGGAGCAAGAGAGTCTGGTGGTTGTAGTATGTATACAATTACTTTTATATTACTTTTTTTGACATACTAGTTCCTGGCAAGAAACTTGAATAAATAGTTGTTTGAAGGAGATGTTTTTACAGCAATATAAAATAGATATTAGAGAGGGAATTATGACCTGTTCAACTTCATAAGACTAGATCTTAGATTATAATACATTTTTTAATCAAAGAAAATATTTAAATACCAATACAATTATGCATATCCTAATCATTTGAATTGTGTTTTGATTTGAATAACCACTATAGATGACAATAACAAAATACTGTACAGTATTGTGTACACTAGCCTACCCTCCCACCCCCGAAAAAATAGGCCTCCCGGAAACTATGGTGTAATTTGAAAACTGGAATTTACCATATAATGTTTTTTTTTGTGTAAAATATCACCCAGTGAACATTGAATGACATCAGTTCTGAAATGTTATTCCTTCATTAAGTGCATCTAATTTCAGACCCTGCACCCAAATCAACCTCATCAAAGGGTCAAAATGTCATCCATTTGACCCTTTGTTTTCAACCACACACAAACTATGCCAAGTACATTCATAGCGCTAACAGTTAGGCCTACCTCTTTTCACTTGGCCTTGGTCCAAAGGAAACTGTCCTCCACTGGCCAACGTTACGTCACTGCACTGGAATGTCCAATCTCTGTGCACACTGCGTCCAGCTGCCCACACTTTCCAATGCGTGGTCCAGTGCCCGGTCCCGACCTCCACTGTGCGTCACTGTGCCCAATTCACCAGCGGTTCCCCGGTTCTCTCCGTTTGCCCAGACGTTTCCTTGTGATGGACGATGTAGCCTACAGCAGATCCGAGAAACACTGTTACTATAACTTGCATAAGTCATACAGCGGAAGTTTTCTGACTTAATGTTGACACACCGTTTGTTTTTAGTGGTAGGCTATGCGTGGTTCCGGTGTAGATGGCGTGCTTCCAGTTGCTGCTTGTCCTTTGTCACCAAAAACATGCCAAAAAGCCAAAATTTACAGTCGGATGTTAATCCATTTATTTTCAAACTATAACAAAAGTACGTCTGTCAAACTAAAACACCAACCTTTGTACCCTGACTCCTCCCTGACACCCTCGCTATGCCACACCTGCAGGCTACTATGGCTACAGTGCCACTCATTGGTCGCCATTGAAATGGCTCCAACACATACTATGCCATAAAACTACAATTACCACCTCACGGTATGCCTCTGCCAACCAGTCAAGTTGCAGTTTACATCCATGTCTGCCCAGACTCATATGTAGTGAAGACTTTGAAGGAATTTAATAAAAGGTAGTGTATTTTTGGGCAAAATTGAAGTTATAACTGTATGATTCTAGTGAATAATTTCCAGTGAGAAATATGCTGTCTTCACTTAGATACTATTTTTACAGAGAAGTACAGAGGACTGATATAAAGCTTCATCACATGTACAAGTAGGTCCAAATCACATACTATATACTATGACATTGTTTGTGGCATACTATACTATGACTTTTATATGAAATGTTTTATGGCATACTATTCTATGTCATTTTTATGGCATACTATATCATGGACTTTTTTTATGACTTTTTTGTGGCATACTATACTGGGACATTTTTATGACATTTTTTGACATACTATACTAAAAAAATTTTAATGACATACTAGCCTATATCATGAATTGTTTTATATTTTTCATATGACATACTAAAATATTTTAATGTTTTTAATTGTATTTTTCTTGCATACTATACTATAAATTAATGAATGAATAAATTAATGAATGAATACTTTTATTACCGTGTCTTTTCATTTACATGACCCATCCCTCATGGAGATATTCAGGCACATTAAACCTGCAGTAGGCAGTATATTTTTGGCATCATTCGGCAAATTCCATAATAATAACCTTTCAGCATATTGTAATTCAAGTGTTCTGAGAGAAAATTAGACTTCTGCACCTCCTCATGGCTGTTTTCAGACTTTAAAAAATCGAACCCGTGACGGGAGACTTTGGCCAATCACAGGTCATTTTAGAGAGGAGAGCGTTCCTATTGTCTGTTCATTCAACTGACAATCACTCGCGAACTCCGATCAAACGGTCAAACTATGTAGATGCTCAAATATGAATAAATATTCATTACTGTAATGCCTATTTCTCGCCTAAAATGTTTTCAGAAACATCTTGTAGTGTACTGTTTAGCTGTAAAATTAACTATGGAAAATATATTTTCCATAGTTAATTTGTTTGTCCACAATTCATTCTCTTATGCTTTGTTAAAGTGTGTCGCTGATGTAACCAGTTAGATACATTTATGTGTTTGTCTCCCTTTGTGTTTTCTGTCTGTAACTGTTTTTGTGCTGCTGCCTGTCTTAGCTAGGTCACCCTTGAAAAGGAGATTCTTAATCTCAATGGGTTTCGCCTGGTTAAATGAAGGTTAAATGAAAAATAAAATAGTGGCGATGAGGACTTCAAATTTATGGAAAAGGTCTTTAAAAAATTATTTTTTATTTTTTTATTAAATTTAACTTCAGGATTCCTGCATAGACCCTGAAAGAAGGAAAAACCAATAATGTTATGGCAGAAACTTCAAAATCTCACCTCTTCAGATTTGTACCTTGTGCTGTTTTTGAGGGAAGTCTTCTCTCTCAATGAAAACAGACCTGATGGGCTTCTTCAGTCTGTTCCCTCTTGACACTGAGCTCTTTCTCAACAACACGTCAGGCTGATTCTGTGGGTCAGCAGCCTTATGCTTCAGCTCACCAGCCTCAAGCTCCTTCCTGGTCTGCGGTGTGGTTTTCTCCCCAATCTGTTAAGTGTGCTGCAATAACATTCAGGTCTGTGCAGTAGTTGTGATCAACATCCAGTACTAATTAATGCCCTGCCACAAGAGTGTGCTTAACCAGATAGGTATTTTAAAACAGGTTTGATATGTACTGTAAATGCATCCATAGTGCACTACACTCGCTGCAGTCTTGTTTGGATCGTTTTCTTGGCTTGTTCGAAGACGCAAATCATGTTAGTCTGATTTCTGGCCATAGGGAAAAATGTACAAACACTGAAGATGTTTTTTCTGAGTATTTTCTGTTTTAAGATTTCCCAAATTCAAAGTTAAAGATAAGGTATTAGGGCTAGCTGTAAGGGCTTTAGTACTGATGTCTGATAAGGGCAGGATGCCAAAAATAAAGATGGAGGCTTGTCTTGTTGGTGCATTTCTAGATAAATGATTAAAGCCAGGGGATCCTGTTTTTATCATGTAAGTTTAATGGTCTCCTGATTCTGAGGGAATTTGGAAAAAGCTTGAAAGTATGCAGTACAACTGTAAATCCTTCTTGTAAATAAAATACCACACCTATTGGAAATTTGGGCATTTATTTAAAGATGTGTGATGTTGTACAGTAGGTACAGTAGTACTGGCTAAGCTGTAAGAAATTCATTATCTGGATGAAACAAAGAGTCTTGGAAGTCTTTTGTTTGGAGCATTTCTTTTTCTCTGTTTTAATTCCTGTGGATGTTGAGAAGTCAAACAAACGAGCGCTTCATCAGAGATGGAGTATACCGTATCTCATTGTAACACTCGTCCTCCTCCTCTTCTTTCCCCTTCCTCCATCTCCCGTCCTGTCCAGTGTGATGGAGCCACAGCATGAGGGCCAGCAGTGCCAGCAACACCAAGCTCATGGACAAGGTGAGCAGCACACCCTGCAGTATGCCTGAGGAACTGTCTGGGGCTGCAGATAAAAGACAGAACAGTCATCATAAACAGAAAATCATTCAGGTGGCTGCAGTGGAAAGAAGCCCAGAGGATTATGGGTGAACAAAGAGATGCTTACTGGTGTAGATGGACAGGTTGACGTAGCAGTTCTCTGTTCCCAGGAGGTTAGTGGCAGAGCAGCGATACAGGCCGGACGTCTGAGATGACACATTAACAATTTGGACGGAGCCTGACAGATCTCCTGAGAGAGAGAGGAGAGGGACAGTCACATCAATGGGGTTGAACTTATAAGAGAAGAAGAATAAAAGTATGAGCCTAATAGAGTAAATTACTTTTTTACAAATCACATGCTATAAGGAGCACTCCACCAATTTTACACATGAAGTTCAGTTTGCTTTTCATTTAGCCTGTGAAAACAGTTGTATAATGTCTTCTGGGACTCTAGTGGAGCTTTATCAGGTTTAATAAAATAACCAAGACCTTGAGGAACACCATAGAATGCCATGCTGTGATTTGGTTTCAAAAATTTTTGACATTTGGAGATTTCTACAAGAATTGCAATCTTCGGCGATTGGATGACGAGCCACTTCTGTTCTGGAAACTGCTCAGAAATCCCCTTATTGTCAATATACCTAGGAAAGCCATCCATCCTCTGAATGCTCTAGGTCTCTGGTTTGTGGCTGTAAAGTTTCATGAGGCTGTGATTATCCTAGAGGTCACCACAGGTCATTTTATGCAATGAGCTCAAATTAAAAAAAAATGGTCTAACAACAATGAAATGGCTACTATGGGGACTAACATCATCACACATGAATACTATTGGGCTCATTAGATCCACAAGAGTCTCAGTTTTACAGTCATACCCAATTTATTTAATTCGAAGACTGTTTAAGGATGCCAGTATGCAGAAATATTCAAATACACCATTTTAGAATAGGCGAAAATAACACATTTATGTTGCATTAAAAAAATTGCATGTTTTTGCCACAAAACTGCATGGGATTATCATAAAGTGGGCATGTCCGTAAAGGGGAGACTCGTGGGTACCCATAGAACCCTTTGAAAATGGCCATGCTAGTTTTTCCTCACCAAAATTTAGCCTAATTTCGGAGCGTTATTTAGCCTCCTTCCCGCCCAAGCTAGTATGACATGGTTGGTACGATTCCTTAGGTTTTTATATGATATCAGTACCTTCCCTACAGCTCTGAAACTGAACCTGCTACCACCTCTGAAAGACAGTTAAGTCGGTCGGGATTGCGGGTCTCACATTAAATACGCTGTGTGGTTGCATTAGGGGAAGTCTAGGACCCTGCTTTTCCAGTTTGTTTGTTTTCATCTTAATCCAGACAAAAGACTAAAAGTCAGGTTATCTTGGCTTCTGCTGCTTCGATTTTAACCATTCTTCATAAAATATAGTCTCTTGTGAGTCCCCCAACTTTATGGAAGTCCAATACTAATTCACTGGAGTGTCCCTTTAGCAATCCTCTGCATACTGTCACTTTGAAATACTTGCGTTCCCAATATCCCCTTGCATTTTTCCTCAAGTGTTTTATTGTCTTAAGTGAAAAGGTTTAGAAGGGGGTGAATATGTTTTTATAAGTACTGAATCTGCTTGTCGTAATGTGTCAGTGAAACTTTATCACACTCCAATCGAGTAAAAATGTAATAGAATTCAAGATGTCTTGTACATCATTTTATAAACATTTCCCTGACATTTTTGCTATCTTTGAGATCTTTAGTAGCCTTTAAAATAAAAATAATGACCTTCACACAAGATAATTATGATTCTGCCAAAGGGTCCTTTGCGTGAAAGTGTGAGTGTGTGTGTGTGTGTGTATGTGTGTAGCACTGACCCTCCATGTTGATTGGAAGGGCGACTTCCTCTGGATTCAGTTTATCCCAGTGGATCTCTGGAGTGGGGACGCCTTCCACGACCGAGCAGGACAGTGTGACACTTCCTCCCATATCAATATCTCCATCCCACTGGCACATGGGCAGAGAAGGTGCCACTACAAAAAAATCAATAGATGAGTTTCTAAAAGGATGTAATGCTTACAACTCTTACAAATAGATGCATGCATTTCAGTGTTTCAGTGTTCACCGTTACATACTGTAACCTGCACATCAGACCTCAACTAGCGCATTGCTTTTTCCATTAAAAGGATGTATCTACCAAACTAGTCGTATTTCTCTACAAGATGTGCAAATATGATTATCAGACTGAAAAATATACATATATGCATCTCTAATTCATAGTATATTAAAGGGTGATTGTTTCAAATGTGTAAGTGCCATTGAACTGGCTTTCTCTAGCAGGACTGGACAATATGTGACACACTTACCCAGAACACTGAGCTCCAGCTCTCCTATGCCGGGATCTGCCGTCTCTGGTGGGTTATTGACCATACAGCGGTAAGTACCAGCATCTGATACACGTGTGTCATTCAGGACTATATCTGCACTCCAGGGAATACCTGCAGTTGGTTTACATGAAAACATTGTGTTTTTTTCCTGTCTTCAATTTCTAAATGCATCCTTTAACAAAAATTAAATGATAAAAATACACAGAATTATTTTGAAGAGCTGTCCTTGAGAAGCAAATTACACAAACACCACAATTCAGATAATAAGGGTTTCACTGGTCATACCTGTAAAACCCACCCTGCCAATGAGTGAGGGTTCTTCAATCACCTGTCCATGGTCGTACACAATTACCTGGAAGTGGGAGCAGTCATTATAAATATGGACAGGCATGTGTGTTTCATAGAAGGTATTATGTGGATGTTTGCATCACAATCACCAATGTTTCCCTTTGGAAAGATGTCTGAAGGTAGGATATTGAGGAGGAGAAAGAAGAGTAGAAAGTAGGATATAGAGGAGGAGAAAGAGTAGAAGAAGGTACGATATAGAGGAGAATGATGTGAAGAAGGTAGGATATAGAGGAGGAGAAAGAGGTGAAGAACATAGGATACAGAGGAGGAGAAAGAGTAGAAGAAGGTAGGATAAAGTGGAGGAGAAAGAGGAGAAGAATGTAGGATATAGAGGAGGAGAAAGAGTAGAAGAAGGTAGGATAAAGTGGAGGAGAAAGAGGAGAAGAAGGTACGATATAGAGGAGAATGATGTGAAGAAGGTAGGATATAGAGGAGGAGAAAGAGGTGAAGAACATAGGATACAGAGGAGGAGAAAGAGGAGAAGAAGGTAGGATATAAAGCAGGAGAAAGAGGAGAAGAAGGTAGAACATCATGGAGGAAAAAGAGCAGTAGTCTAAGTTGTAGAAGTGATTTGGAAAAAATACATAAAAAGCAGAAGACAAACAACTTTTAGAAGAAAAAAAACCATTCACACCAAACACTCGTTATTCACATTGCAGCAGGATCTGCTTTTCAGGACGGTGTGTTTCACCAGCTTGGAGGTAATGAAATACCTGATATATACTTGAAATATCTGATCCATTTGTAAGGCTGAGGCATGAGATAGCTTGTCAAAGTAATCTGTGCATGTTAGATTCAGACCTGTATTGGGGTTTCAGGACTGGAGAACGGAGCCAGAGTCCAGATAACGTTGAGTCTGGAGAGAGGGCTGGAGGTGAAGAAGGAGCAGGGCAGGACGACAACATCCCCTTGAATCACATTGAGACTGGACTCCCTCATGGTTACCCTGAGTGCAACTGTGTGAACAATCACCATGTTGGGAAAAGACAAACAAAAATGAGACGTATCATATCTGTCACATAATACCAGACACATTTCATTCATTTATTAAATTCCTGCACATTTTATTCTGCTTTTAACTCCCCTAGTTTCCCTGTTGACGTGCAGACTGCACCGGTCCTCCCTCTCCTCCTTCATTACTGAAATAATGAACCACCCCCTCCCTCCTCCTCCTCTATGTCATCCCCAGGCCTTTTGTGTGTGTGTGTGTGTGTGTGTGGGAATTCAGCATGCATATTAGTTTGTTAATTACACTTGACAGCTTTGAGAGTGAGCCAAACCGATCACAGACTGAGTGGAACAACAGCCCACTTCACGGGGATGAACATAACGTCAATTCACAACATTGTCTCCATGTAGTTCACCAGTTTCTAAAACAACCAGTCTGTATAGAGTCTTCAAAATCAAGGCACTAAATATGACAAATATAGGCTACGATGAGTTAAGAACTTCTATTTTAAATGAAATGTCTGTTCAAAATCAAGAAATGTTTTGGTGCTCGGATGATGACAAAATGGAATGGCTATTTAATTTGAATGCCTATGAGTTGGCTACTTTTGTTTCTCGAGCTTGGAAAAAAACATCAGGATGGTTTATTTGTTTATTTGCAATGTATGCTGCTACTTTGATTTCTGCCTTTGTCTTTTCTTTATCTTCTAAATAATGGTGTCTTGTAAGCCCGTTTCGGCTGGGCATATTATTTATGCATGACACAATAATAATGAAATAAAATCAAAACACAGGCTTTCTTTGACATAAGTGCAATATTAAAAAAGGTATTGTTTATTTACTAATTAAGAAATAAGTGCACTAATTGCAAATGTAATCTTTATCTAGTAAGTTTGATGAAGTCTTATATAGAATTAAAGCCTGTTATGTATACAACCTTGCTAGTATGAAAAAGTATTTAAATCGATAATCTTTTCTTTTTTTTAACAGACACTTTTAGTATGTGTGTCAAAAAAATATGCAACGTCACAGTCAAACATATGTCCAAATATTGATGTCAACACCATAATCTCATTTCAATTAACACATTCTTTTTCTTTTTAACTAAAATCCATGTGAAGAATCGCAGACAAACACTTCTTGTAGCTTTGCAGATCCCTCAAACACTTGAAGCTACATCATTGTGCACAAAATTACCAATATTTCTCATCTTGTCTTCCTGAATTTGTGTCAAAGCTTAATACAGTAGTTACACAGGCCCACTCACCATTCTCCAGAGCAGTGAAACACACACACAGGATCCAGAGCATCCATCTTCCAGAAGAACCCATAGCTGAGAGGAAACACAGACAGGCAGCCCTCTCTCCCCCTGTGAACGTGCTGTTGGCCAAATAAAACTAGCCATGCATGATTAATCTATTGAGCGGTGCAACCAACCCCACACTTCTCTGTTTTCACTCTCACTTTATTCTCTCTGTCTCACCATTTTCTGTCTGTTAAACTAAAGTTGTCAGGAAAGGATCGTTATTAAATCCTATTAACTGCACATATCCAAATTCACTGAGGTGTGAGCTATACTGGGTCAGCTTGTAGTCTAGTTAGTTAGTGTGATGTAAATTACTGCAGTTGCTCCATAGAAAACATGAACTTTTATAATGCTGCAGGGTGACATACAGTATGAGGTGCATAGTGGCTAGCTTTTGTTGGCATGGATGCATTTTCCAGCATTTTCTTGAGTCAGTAGACTGTTTTACTTTTAAAGTAATTTAAATGTTTGTCTGTTGCATGTTAACAGTAGCACAAGTAGAGAGGAGTGGCTGAGCAACAACAATATCTAAAGTTAGCTAACATTACAGACCATAAGCTACTGGTCATAACAGACCAACTAAGGCTGCAGCCACAAAACTCCTGAGAGTATGAAATAGAGAAAGAGTGAACTTTATAGTTTATGAATTCAACTTTTCTAATAGGAGGATTGTGTTATTTCTTTTTACAAAAGCTTCATAGTCTCGTTTTAAGGATGGAAATTGATTTTCAGAATTGCTGTAATGATTAAGGCTGCAGTCGGTAAATTTGAGCAAATATGCTAAAATTATTTTTATAAAATTGTCACAATATCCTGACAGTAGTGCATGAGGCAAGTAATCTGTGAAAAAAATCATGTTCTTCTGCCTCCTCCTAGTGCTCTTAAGGGCATTTGAAGGATTTCACCGCACCTGAACAAAAACAACCAGAGCAGTCTCTCTCTCATTTTACAGCTAAACAGTACACAAAAATATGTTTCTGAAAATATTTGAGGCAAGAAATAGGCATTACTGTAACAGAATTTTGATTCATATTTGATCAGCGCTGCCTAGTTTGACAGTTTGACAGTTTGATAGTTTGATCGGAGTTTACGAGTTTCGCGAGCAGTGATTGACAGCTGCCCAGAGACAGCTCAGCTCTGATTGGTTGTTTTGGTTTGGGAGTGGTGAAAACTTGCAGATGGCATTAGGAGCCCTAGGAGGACACAGAAGAACATGATTTTTTTCACAGATTATCAATCTCATGTACTACTTTCAGGATATAGTGAGTTTAAAAAAAAAAAAAAAAATTGTTCTTATTTGCTAAAAGTTACCAACTGCAGCTTTAATTGACGAATACAGAAAACCGACTGAAAATGAATCTACAAAAAAATTATATAAGCAATTAATTTGTTAAGTTATTTATGATTGCTAAACATTTTCTTATTACAACTTCTCAAAAACAAAGATTTGATGCTTTTATCAGTTTTTTCACTATTTTGAAGGCATTTCATAGGCTAAACGACTAATCAATTAATACAAAAATAGATAGATTAACCAATGATGAGTAGTATGATGAATGATGATAATGAATTGAGAGCTGCAGCCCTACTTTTCATTTAATGTACTTCCTGTTACTATTTTGTGGATAATAAGCCCTCATCTATCATTTCAAATTTTTCTTTTTCTTAAATTTGTAGCTCACCGCACTGCAGAGTCCCAAATCAGCTATTTCTTTCCTGGAAAAAAAGAGATGGTTTTACACTTATCTGTGCAGTGATTCGTGGTTTCAAGGCAGTTGAGGATCCAAGGTTGTTACTGACTGAGGAAATGTTCAAAGATTAGTTTTTGCCACTTGCAGCAACTCATCTGGTGATAAGGACTTCATCCAAGTTATGACCTATGGGCTAAACAAAATGCCGTCATGCACTGAAAAAAATGGTACTTTGGATTAACTTAAAAAAATTAAGTTAATTTGTTACATCTAATTTTATTAGTTTTTCTCAAATTGTATTTATGATTTGGTTGAAACCGTTAAATTATGATTTTTTTACTTTGTTACAACTTAATTGTTCATTTTGGAAAAACCTAATATTTACTATTACATCCAAGTAGAGTTTTACTTTGGAATAAACTAATTAAAATACTTTAATTGTTACATGTAATTTTATTACTTTGTTACAACTTAATTTTTCATTTTGGAATAAACTAATTATAATAAGTTAATTTGTTACATGCAATTTTATTAAGTTTTCTCAAGTCAAATTTCTGATTCAGTACAAAAAAACTAGAATTTTAATTTACCTTAATCAATATATTTGCTTTAGTTGCAAGCCAAAATGTTACTTTATGTGTGTCAATATAATATAATTTTTTTGCTTTTTTACAACTTAAATTTTCCCATAAACAAAAGCTAGTAGAATTCTCACATAAGATCAAATTAAAAAAACATTTTGTTACAGACAATGTTTAGTTTACTATTAATAAAGACAGGAATATTCTCTTCAAATACCTAAATGTTTATTGTGATGTCTTTTTAAAATATGCATCACCTTTTCTGTTATGTACTAAAAGAAAAGAAAAAACACCAAAAAAAAAGGAAACCCACAATGAATTTTGCGGCCAGTAAAGCTAGCAAGTATACTCAACACTTGAGGAAAAATACATAGTAAGTATAAATCAAATAAATCATGATCTTTTCAATGTTTTTTAAACCTTATGCAACCTTTCTGTAACCTTAACCACAGATATCTTAACATATAAAACGGGTTTGTACATATCCTTTAAAACCTGAGATATGTAATGTAATAGCCATTAAGAAGTGTAAAAATAGTTTCTAACAGTGTTAAAACTTGACTATCCTTTGATAAAATGACCAGAATGTATGAATGTCACATTATTTGGAACCATTACAAATGTGAGATCAAGAGACCATAAAAAACATTCAAGGAAAAGTGCAGTTCAATTGCTGGGGGTGCAATCTATGAACAAAGCTTGGTCTTTTGTGCATAAGTCAGTTTAAGAACATTACCATTACTAGTACTGAATTGCTTGTCATTGTGAATTTAGCATTATTCACATTTCAGTGTTAATAACAGTGCCACAATATTTATACCACAGAAAGAATTCTGTTAACAGAGAAAATCAGAAATTAAGGCCATCTATCTTTCAACTCTTCTACTCCTGATTCCTTTCCCATAATGTCCTGTCTGCAGTGAAAAAGTCTTTTCCATTTTGTCCATTATTTTCTGCAGTGCATCAAAAGTGTATTTGAGCTCACCTGGATAGCTCAAGTTTAGAGCATAGATGAAGCCAAATAACATGGCACATGCATGTGCGACCGATGGCAACCCATTAAGGACTTCCACACCTTCAAGAGCAATCCCAATGTCATGTGGTGGCTGGAGAGGATCCTCCTCCTCCTTGATGACAAACACTGCCATTGTACACCTCTCAAGCTTGGTTTCAGCTTCATCCTTCTGCACAACCTGATAAAAGACAAGACATTTATGAGAAAATTATTCTGATGAAACCACTGACTGATGTTCCAATACAAGAAAATATCTATACAAACAATTATCTCAATCAAATCTCAATAAAAAACTTAAATTGGGGTTCTAGTGATGCGAAAATGTTAATGACTTGCAAAGTCCAGCAGATTTAATGGCAGCTCCTCCAAATATGTTCCACATAGCAAACATTTGACTTTATCGCAAGTAAAGCATTGGCACACATTAATAAAAGCTATATCCAAAAAGTTATAACATCTTAAATAGTACAATACAGTAGCATACATACTACTATAAGATTCACTATAATGTTAAAAGATACAACTGCCTTGTGTCTCCATATTTTCATTAATTTCAGAATCTTCAGACACTTTCCACAATCCAATATGTGGATATAATATCCATTTTATGTCCAGGCTTTTCACTACTCCATCTGCACTTCTGCTGCTGCTCTGAAGTGACAAATATTTCACACTGCAATTAAAATATCTGAATAGGTTCCAGCAAAATATAGTCACACTACATAGTGTTTTACAAAATATAAAATATAAACCAGCAAAGAGACATAAGTCGTTGTGTTAGACATATTAAATTTTAAAAAAATGTGATGATTAATGACCACTGGGGGGGCAGAGAACTCCACAATAATTATAGGCATAGTCAAATGTACAGTACATGAATGTACAATATGCTTGAGTATTTTTATAGGACCTGAGACCATGTTTATGAGCTTTAAAGTTTGAATATTCAATGTTTTATCTTGTGTATAGCTTAAGTGATTTATGCAAAACTACTTACCAGATACTCCTAGGTACAGAATAAGGCACTTCAGCAGACACTCTCTTTTTTGATTCACCTCGAGGCTCTAGGTGAGAGCACAAACACACACACATAATGCAAAACTATACTGTCCAATTTTTCAACTTGAAGATGCAACCTGAAGATTCAAACACTACACAATGCACAAATGGGAGTTACAGTAATTGTGATTTACAAATGCTTTGAGCAAACCAGTTAAAAGGCCTGTCAAACTGAGAAGACAAACGTAGTACATCTTCCAACATGTAATCTAACTCCACAATCAAATGTGTTGACAAGATGAGCACTATTGCTTCTATTTACAATGTTACTATTTATGTGATATAAGGCAAATGTTTATGTACTGTATGTACCAGTACATACTGGATCAAGAACTTTCAGTATGTTCCAGGTTTTCTCCCTGACAACTCCTCCCTTGTTTCTGATGATGTCAATCAGCTTGCTGTTGTGCTTGTCCAAGGAAGCCAGGAATCGCGGTTGAAGTGGAACAGTTGTGATCCTCATGAATTCAGCATTGACCTTTAAAAAACAAAATAGCACATGCAAATGTTCTTGCATTACATGTTACATTACAGCTGTGTGGTGCATGAGATCTTATTTTTGATATCAAGGGCCAAAACATGCATTTTAAATTGGTTTGGCTCCATTTCTTAGCAGGTTTCTTATGATAGGAGATAAAATTATTTACTTTACAGGCCACCACTGAAATTACTTACCTCATCCATTGTGAACCATGCAGGCCATCTTTCTTTGAACTCTTCCACTCCTGATTCCTTTTCCACAACGTCCTGTCTTCGTAGTGAAAAAATCTTGTCCAGCATGGGACTTACCAAATTCAGCAATGTGGCTAAACTGTGACCTTTTTATGAAACAACAGCAAACCTGTAAACACAAAGCAAAAGGTGAGATTTCACATTTAGTTTTTTGATGGGATAGTTAACATTGTC
>CAKAOI010050152.1:15351-54227 GCA_916701655.1 Sebastiscus albofasciatus | reverse complement strand
TACATATATATGTATATGTGTATATATATATATATATATATACTGTATGTGTGTGTGTGTGTGTGTAATATTCCTATCAGCTTCTGTTATGAATCCAAACACTGACATGACGTCACACACTCAGCCGGTAACGTGACCTGTGTTGACCTCTGTGACCCCTCAGGCTCCGTACCTGATCTACGTGGAGGTTCTGGAGTGTGAGAACTTTGAGACGTCCAGCGTCCCTATCCGGATCCCGGAGAACCGGATCAGGAGCACTCGTTCCGTGGAGAACCTGCCGGACTGCGGCATGACAGCGGATCAGAGAGCTGGCAGCTTCTCCACGGTGCCCAACTACGACAACGATGATGAGGCGTGGTCGGTGGACGACATCGGAGAGCTGCAGGTGGAGGTGAGGGGCAGGAAAACTGATAGAGACCTGGAGAACTAGAACCTGGTGGGAACACTTTAACATTAATGATTAAATGTCCTGGTGGACGAATTTATAGAGAGAACAAAAGGGGGCCGAGGACAGAGCCTTGAGGAACACCACAACTAATACCCACTAATAACAGTTAGAGACTGACAGACCCCACATGACCATCAGCTTCATGTCTGTCTGTCTCCAAAGACAAGGTTAGAGACACTGTGTGTGTGTGTGTGTGTGTGTGTGTGTGTGTGTGTGTGTGTGTGTGTGTGTGTGTGTGTGTGTGTGTGTGTGTGTGTGTGTGTGTGTGTAATATGACTGACTGACATTCTGTCTTTCCTCCCTGCAGCTCCCAGAGATCCACACCAACAGCTGTGATAACATCAGTCAGTTCTCAGTGGACAGTATCACAAGTCTGGAGAGCAAAGAGCCAGTGTTCATTGCTGCTGGAGACATCAGGTCTATATACTCACAGTACATACAATAGATACAGTACACATTCTTTAATATTTAATATTAATCCACAAATCACTACAGTCAGAAATATAAACTACAGTTAGAAACATAGTCAGAAATATACACTGCAGTAAGAAATATACAGTCAGAAATATACACTACAATCTGTAATATACAGTTAGTAGTCAGAAATATACACAGTACATACTGAACACACACTTTCATTAATATTTAATTGAAATACAAATCACAGTACAGTCTACCGGATTCAGATATTTACAGAGGTTTTTTTTGGTGATCTCGGTTCTGTTAGCTGACATTGACATTGTCATTCACATGAGTTGAACATAACCTCTGTCAGGTTGTTTCTCAGTTTCTTTCTGTAGATACTTTAAGTTAATGAATATCCACCTCATCTGCAGCAGATAATGAATGTGTATTTAATGCCGTCCTCTCTGTATGTTTTAGGCGGCGCCTGTCGGAGCAGTTGGCTCAGGCCCCGACCACGTTTAAACGAGACCCTGAGGACCCGTCAGCTGTGGCCCTGAAGGAGCCCTGGGAGGAAAAGGTCCGGTAAGTGAAGCTCAGGGTGGTGAAAGTCGTCCTTTTCCTATAAATTCCCAGGAATATGTGACTCTTTTCCCAGGAAAACCTTTGACCTATTTCTGACTGTAGTTTATATTTCTGACTGTACTACTACTATACTAGTACTACTACTCCTGTACTGTACTAATATAGTGCTGATTCCTGTGTGTTTCCCTACAGGAGGATCAGAGAAGGATCTCCTTATGGTCACCTCCCTCATTGGAGGCTTCTGTCTGTTATTGTGAAATGTGGAGACGACCTGAGACAGGAACTGCTCGCTTTCCAGGTGCTGCAGCAGCTCAAGGTAACGCTGTGACATCACCAACATCACATGATCAAAACACACATATGAAACACAGTAAACTCCTCCTCCTCCTCTTCCCCATCTTCCTTCAAACCTCTCTCCCTCTATAGCTGTCAATTATTGTTCAGGGAGACCAACAATATTACTGCCATTAAAGAAATACAGTATAAGTAATAAAACTGTGTTCACTTCCTGGTGCAGTCTATCTGGGAGCAGGAGCGCGTCCCCCTCTGGATAAAGCCCTATAAGATCCTGGTGTTGTCATCGGACAGCGGGATGATTGAGCCTGTGATGAACGCCGTATCCCTCCACCAGGTGAAGAAACAGAGCCAGCTGTCTCTGCTGGACTACTTCCTGCAGGAACATGGCGCTCCAACCACCGAAGCCTTCCTGTCCGCTCAGAGGAACTTTGTCCAGAGCTGCGCCGGATACAGCCTCATCTGTTACCTGCTGCAGGTCAAAGACAGGTGAGGTGATGACATCACATGTCCTCCTGCCACCTCCTCTTCACTCAGAGCCTCACATCTGGTTCTCAGAGCTACACTGAGTCATTAAGTCTTTTAACCCTCCTGACTCTGTCCTCCTAGGCACAACGGAAACATCCTATTGGACGCTGAAGGTCACATCATCCACATCGACTTCGGCTTCATCCTGTCCAGCTCCCCCAAAAACCTTGGCTTCGAAACGTCCGCCTTCAAACTCACCACAGAATTTGTAGATGTGAGTTCATCTTCAGCAGGTTTTCATCAGTCGTAAGATCAGATAATGATCACTGAGGAGGTTCCAAGGCTCCTTCAGGGGGTCCTCGTGAGGACGTTGTAGTGGTCCTTCAGGAGGTTGTGGTCGTCCTTAAGGAGGTTGTATCGTCCTTTAGGAGGTTGTGGTTGTCCATTAGGAGGTTGTGGTTGTCCATTAGGAGGTTGTGGTTGTCCATTAGGAGGTTGTAGATGTACTTAAGGAGGTTGTAGTCGTCCTCTGGGAGGTTGTGGTCGTCCTTTAGGAGGTTGTGGTTGTCCTTTAGGAGGCTGTAGTCGTTCTCTAGGAGGTTGTGATCGTCCTTTAGGAGGTTTTAGTCGTCCTCTAGGAGGTTGTGGTCGTCTTCTAGGAGGTTGTGGTCGTCCTTTAGAAGGTTGTAGTCGTCCTTTAGAAGGTTGTAGTCGTCAAAGGAATAACTTAATATTAACCAGCATAATTATTTTTTAAATTAGTTACACAAAAAAAACATTGAAGAGGTTTTGGTTCACTTCACAGTAGGGGTGTAAGAAAATATCGAAAATATTAATCATCACAATATTATGTTTTGTGATACTGATTTTTAATTAATAGTTTTCATGGAAATATTAACTCAGTCAATACTTAATTTCATTTGCGAGGAGATTTGTCCTCTCAAAGTAGAGCTATGATGTTGGATGTTACAGGGACTGTGATAAATGCAAATGCAGATCCCACTGTTCTGATTCAATAAAAAAACAACTTTTTTTTACTCAGATTTTTATCCATATGGTTGTGTTCTTTATACTATGTCAGTTTTCCTAAAATTAGATTATTAAAATCAAAATGTATCGTCTTTCTTACAGTATCGCAATATATTGAATGGTAACCCTTGTATCGTGGTACTCTGTGTGTGTCAGGTGATGGGCGGTCCAGACGGCGACATGTTTAACTACTACAAGATGTTGATGCTGCAGGGTCTGATAGGAGCCAGGAAACACATGGACAGGGTGCTGCAGATAGTGGAGATCATGCAGCAAGGTAACACACACACACACACACACACACACACACACACACCTACCTGTCGGGTGTTTCCATGTTATTTAAATGTCGTTTACATGTTAACATGTTGTTTACCTGTCCCGTCCCCGTCCCCCAGGCACCCAGCTTCCCTGCTTCCACGGCTCCAGCACCCTGAGGGGTCTGAAGGAACGTTTCCACATGAGTCTGACAGAGGAGCAGCTGCAGCTGCTGGTGGACCAGCTGGTGGACGGATCCATGAGGTCGCTGACCACCAAGCTGTACGACGGCTTCCAGTACCTCACCAACGGGATCATGTGACCCCCCCCTCTGTGTGTGCGTGTGTGTCTGTGTGTGTGCGTGCGTGCGTGTGGGTGTGTGTGTGAGCTGCCATGAACAAATGCACAGACTGTCTTCAGACTGATGATCCTCCTGTTTTATATCTGGACCGCAGAGACGATGAGCCTCCCTCTGTTAGTCCTCCTTTTCTTCTTTTATTCTCTTATTCCAGCTTCTTCTTCTTATTCTTCTTCTCTCTTGAATCTTTTTGTCTTTTCTTTGAAAGAATTCTGTTTCTGTTTGTCTCGTTTGGTTTCTTCTTCTCTCCCATTTTCCATATTTGGGCAGGAGCCCCTGATTGGCTGCTCAGCCGGACTCTTAGCCAATCAGAAAGCAGCCCGGTTTTTAGTTTGAACTGTGAACACTCAGCAGATGGACAGTTTTTACAGGTAGAAAGAGCCTGTTACCGTGGGAACTGAAGCTGATGGAGGACAGGTGGACCATGGCGGTGTTTTAACTAACTGTAGACCACTGATCCCAAACCAGTTTGTCCTCTGACCCATTAAAACAAACCAGTTTCATGACTGATCATCAACCAAACTCTGTTTTATTGTTTTACTTTCAGCCTGACTCGATTCTTAGTTTGGATTTTTGGAATTTAAAGTTTTTTTTAAGTTTTTTGAAGATTATATTATCTGATAATGTTTCATTAGCACAGAGAACATTAAAACATAACCGTCAATAAAAGCTTTGAATGTGAAAACAGCCCTAATAATAATATAATATATAATAATAATAATCATCGTTGATGCCTCAGATTCATGATGAGGTCCGTTCTCAGTGTTTTCCAGGATCTGGTGGGTTTAGAGACCTGGAGGGAGTTCACACCTGCTGGTTCCGCATATTTTTGGATGTTTAAGATATTGAAAACCTTTCAGCCGACGAAACTTCACAAAGTGAGAAGAAAATGTTGGCAACACTTAATTTTACAGGTCCACAAATTTCCTGGTAATTAGGTGATAATTAGTAACCTATCTGAAATTTCTTTGGAATTACTGCCAAATTACCCCAATATTTACCTCAACATGTATCAAAAATTACTTTAGTATAAACATGATTTAATAATTATATGCTAAAATATCATCTAAAGGTCAAAATAGGGCCCTAAGGCTGAAAAGCGGCTGCTCTTCATTGGAGGTGGGAAACCAAAACTAATAGAAGAGACTTCTGATCACCATTGTGACTGATTGTCTCCACAGATGTAACCTGGTAGCTGATGTCATGATTCATTTATTATCATATATTTATCAGCAAAGATGGAAATAAAGCAGATCATTTAACTTTGTATTCTTTTCCTGGAAATGTATTAAATAAATTACCAGCTATTGTGAAATAGCAGAACATAATTATTAAATCATGTTAATAATGAAGTAATTTTTGATAAATTGAGTTAAATATTGGGGTAATTTGGCAGTAATTCCAAAGAAATTTCAAATCGGTTACTTGCTAATTATCACCTAATTACCATGAAATTTGCGGACCTGTAAAATAAAGTGTTACCACATGTTGCCGAAATCAACAGAATCCGTCTGATTCAATGATCTGAATCCACCTGATCCAGGATCAGTCCAAGTTCACCTGGATCCGGATCCACTTGAGACTGACAGAAGATTTCTCACCTTTTCTCTGAAGCAGGAGGAGCAGCAGACATGGTGAGTTACCTTATATATGACTTTACACTGTTTGAGTCCTGGTCCTGAAGATTTCTCAATTTTCAGACATAAGCCAACAAAAAAAAAAGCAGCAGAAAGCAAGAAGAAGACGGTCTGAAAAAGTCTCCAACACGAACTGTGTTTCCATCTTAATGCCGCGTCCACAGCACCAGAATCAAGCTTAAACTATAGTCAGTAAAGTCCTGATTGTTTGATGGATCTAAAGATGATCTTCCCTGATGTTCCTGTGGTGTAAGGTTTGTTAAGAGTGTGTTTTACATCCCCCGATCTGCTCAGAAGTCCATCCTGGACGCAGCCGATGACGAGGTCACGATAGCCAATAGAGAACCCAGCTGACTGAAGAAGGAAGGACGACCACCTACATTAGCTGATGCATGAGCTGATGCTAAACGTGAAGCATGATGTAGTAGTAAGATGGAGCTCAGAAATGGAGGACCAACTTGTTGATTAGTGGCGTAAATTAATTTCAATTTTAGTTTCATAAAGCTCTAATAAACTGGGGGAAAAAAGTTCGGAAACTTGTGTTTGGTAAAGTTGGAGCTACTTTTAATTACTTCTGGGGATATTTTATGAATATTTTTTTGCATATTTAATTTTTTTTGTCTGATTTATTAATGTTTTTCTGAAATTTAACTTATATTCTTACTATATTTTATTAATATTCTTTTGTATATTTTACTGATATTTTGGATATTTTATAAATGTATTTATTATTCATTCTGGTATTACTTATATTTTTCTGATATTTATCTTCTATATTTTTTTGTATATTTTACTAATCTATCTATCTATATAATATATCACGAACAAAAAAAGGAGACGGAATGAACTTCGGTCAACTCTGCTGAATTGAACCACAGAACATATTCCAGCAGATGACGCTACGACGCTTCACAGTCAATCCCTGTTTTTCACATGCAGTGTAGTCTTGTAGAATTAAATAACAAGAGGCAGAAATTAATAAAAATAAAAACTAAATATAATGTAAAACTAAATGTATAAAAAATAAATAAATAAAACTGAAAATGAAATGTATATAAACTAAGATTAAATAAATGCAAACTAAAACTAAATATATAAAAACTAAAATAAATAAACTAAATATATAAAAACTAAATATAAAATAAAACTAAATATATAAACACAAAAACGAAATAAATAAAAACTGAAACTAAATGTATATAAAACTAAATATATATAAAATAAACAAAATGCAGATTAAGAAGAAAACAAGGCGGCCTAACATCCGTCAGTTGAACTAATAAAATAAAGATATTCAATAGAACACTGAAAATAATAGAGATATTCATCATGTTCCTCAAATGGAATCTTATGAATTAAAAATATTTTTTACTGGAATCTGATCAAATATGAGTTTCTTTATTTATAGTATCTGTACTGTCAATAATCAATCGATCAATCAAGTTTTATCTGTAAAGCATCTCTCAACACCTACAGCTGACAATGAAACACATATGAATATATAAATATACAAAGACAGATGATTCAAATGTAAATATTAAATATAAACAGATACATCTTTTATTTCTGCTTTTATTTAACACAAAATAACTCATGTAAACATCACAGAATCATATTTAACTGAAGAAAACATTTAAAATTCAATCAATAAACATGAAATACAGAATTTTATAAATTCCATAAAAATATATGGCTGTTATTCATTTAA
Organism: Sebastiscus albofasciatus; assembly: GCA_916701655.1. NCBI lineage: Eukaryota > Metazoa > Chordata > Actinopteri > Perciformes > Sebastidae > Sebastiscus > Sebastiscus albofasciatus. The sequence continues at coordinate 47,040 of CAKAOI010050152.1, read as the reverse complement.
AATATAAATAATATCTTAAAATAATCATTAAAAATATATATAATAATATTATAATATTATATTATAGATCCTATATTTCAGGATAAAAGTCGCGAAGTGTGCAGAAATACATAGGGTAGTCTTGGTTCTGGACACTTCGGGTCGGCAGAGCTCCAGCTGGTCTGCTGTCAGGACTACATTACCCAGAGTTCCACTGGTAGCAGCAGGAGGAGGCGGGGCTCTACCTGCCCACACCTGCAGAGAGTTGAGAGACTGAAGACTGAAGCAAGAAAAACAGACTGGAAACAAAGTGAGAAGAAAATGTTGCTGAGATCAACAGAATCCGTCTGATTCACTGATCTGAACCCACCTGATCCGGACTGAGCTGATCCGGGATCAGTCCAAATCCACCTGGATCCGGATCCACCTGAGACTGATTGAAGATTTCTCAACTTTTCTCTGAAGCAGGAAGTGAAGCAGGAGGAGCAGCAGACATGGTGAGTTACCTTATATATGACTTTACACTGTTTGAGTCCTGGTCCTGGTCCTGGTCCTGGTCCGGCAGGGTTCAGGTAAACTGTGAGACCCCTGCAGGATCAGATCCCTTATCAGAACTCTGCTGCTGAAACTTCCTGATCACAAGTTTGTTTTTTTAGGAACTTTAATGAATAAAAATAAAATATAATTTAAATTTATTTATAAATCAGCACTTAAAGAAAATAACTTATTGAATTAAATAAAATTTAAAAAATATATAGAATTAATTTGTAAACAAAACAAATCATTTTTCATCTGATTTTATTTCCTGTATTTATAATATGTCATTCCTGTATTTATATATGAAGTGTTTACTGTAAATATAGTAAAAGATAAGAAACTGTATATATTTACAGCAGGTGTTTATGTGCAATATGAAGGATTACTTTTTTCTTATTATTATTTAATATTATATTATTCTTGTTCTTATATAATAATATATTGGCCCTCAAGGGCCACAAAGCTCCAGATTTGACTGCAGGTGTAATCGCTGGTGTTACATAATTTGATGAACTTTATGATGTTTTAAAGACATTTTAACGTCTGAATTACTTCAGTTTTATTATTGAAAATCAATTAACAACACAAAACAAAGACAGATATTGTCCAGAAACCCTCACAGGTACTGCATTTAGCATAAAACATATACTCAAATGTAATAACGTGGCAAACTGCAGCTCAGCAGGCAACAACAGCTGTCAGTGTGTCAGTGTGCTGACTTGACTATGACTTGCCCCAAACTGCATGTGATTATCATAAAGTGGGCATGTCTGTAAAGGGGAGACTCGTGGGTACCCATAGAACCCATTTTCATTCACATATCTGGAAGTCAGACGTCAAGGGACCCCTTTGAAAATGACAATGACAGTTTTTCCTCGCCAAAATTTAGCACAAGTTTGGAGCGCTATTTAACCTCTTTCCTGTGTTTAGTTTTAAAGTGAAGCTCAGTTTTATGTATTTTACGTATTTTATGTTTTATTTAATGTACTGTATTTATTAGTTTACGAACTGTGACTTTAATCTGACCACATGCGCGCGCGCGCACGCACACACACACACACAGTGAGGCGTGTCGTGGCGAGCACGTTGGGGCGTCGCCGCTCCTCAACAAGATCCCACAGGACAGAAGGAATGCTGTGAATTCTTCAGGAGGGAGAGACGACCAATCAGCTGATAATACACATTGTGTGTGTGTGTGTGTGTGTGTGTGTGTGTGTGTGTGTGTGTGTGTGTGTGTGTGTGTGTGTGTGTGCCCTCGGGGGAAGAAGTACTCAGTAAGCAGTTACTGTAGTAAAAGTACAAAAGTATCAGCATCAAAATGTACCAAAGTACAAAAAGAAAAAGTACTCAATATGCAGAATAATATATATTATATTAAATGATTATAGTTATTGATGCATTAATGTGTTCATCACTTTAATGTTGCGGCTGGTAAAGTTGGAGCTACTTTTAATTACATTGTGGGATATTTTATGAATATTTTTCACATATTTTATTAATTTGTGTCTGATAATTTATTAATATTTGTATTTTTACATAATATATATTATATATTTAACTCTTATTTCTCTGATGTTTTACTCAAATTATTTTGGATATTTTACTTTACTAATGTTTTTCTGTTATATTGCTAATATTTTTGGGATATTTAATTTGGTCATCACTTTAATGTAGCAGCTGGTAAAGATGGAGCTACTCAGAGGTTAGAGGTCAGAGGTCAGGGGTGATGGACATGATGTGATTGACTTGATCAACTGACCGTCTCTGTGTTTATGCCCCGCCCCTCAGGGTAGTAAGGAGCGTTACCATTGGCTGGCTCAGAACGTGAAGGTGAGCGGCGTGGACGACATGGTGCTGCTGTCCAAGATCAACGAAGAAGCCATCACGGAGAACCTGAAGAAGAGATACATGGACGACTACATCTTCGTATCCTCAAACATGTCTAATGATCATTATTATAATTATATATACAGTATTTATTTAATTATAATAATGATTATTATTATAATCATTATTATTGTATTTAATTATAATAATTATTAAACCACATTATGAGTCAGAAATAAGACTAACTGAGAGAATGTGTATGATATATTCTGGTCCTGGTCCTGGTTCTTGTTCTGGTTCTGGTCCTTGACCCGGTTCTGTCAGACCTACATCGGTCCAGTTCTGATCTCTGTGAATCCGTTCAAACAGCTTCCGTATTTCACCGACAGAGAAGTGGAGATGTACCAGGGAGCGGTGAGATAATACATAATACACACTATACACACTTTACATAACTGATTATTGATTATTGATTATTGATCCTCTTCGTCCTCCAGGCTCAGTATGAGAACCCCCCCCACATCTACGCTCTGGCTGACAACGTGTACAGAAACATGATGATTGACAGCGAGAACCAGTGTGTCATCATCAGGTAGGCGGGACTTAGACCTCAGAGTCACATGTTGTTCCACATGAGCCCCGCCCACTTCAGCGAGCTAACAAGGAGAACGGGTCATGACGTCATCGTGACGCCATTCTACCGCTATAAAAGTCCAGATTAGTGCCACAGAGCTGGCTAACGTTATCCTGCCTAAATATTATTAAATATCATTAACAGCTATTGATAACTATCCTTCTTTCTGTCTTCACACCTTCTGAAGGTAAATGAATGGGTTGAGACTGACGCTGTTTTCTGTTTCTTGTTTCCTGTTTCCTGTTAGCGGTGAGAGCGGAGCTGGAAAAACTGTCGCTGCCAAATACATCATGAGCTACGTGTCCAAAGTGTCCGGAGGAGGAGACAAAGTCCAGGTCAGTACACAGAGTACCGCTCCTGGTAGTGTTCGTGGTACTGCTACTGCTTATATTACTGTTCGTGATACTGCTACTTCTTACGGTACTGTTCTTAGTACTGTTCATGGTACTGCTACTTCTTATGGTACTGTTCGTGGTTTTGCTTATGGTACTACTCATGGTAGTGGTCGTGGTACTGCTACTGCTTACGGTACTACTCATGGTACTGTTCGTGGAACTGTTCGTGGTCCTGCTTGTGATACTGCTCATGTACTAGTCATGGTACTGCTTGTGCTTGTGGTCCAGTTACTCAGAGTTTAGGTGTTGGAATTAGAATCAGGAGAGATTGGACTGGTGTATTCCTGCTGGTAGTACTACTGTTATTACTACTGTTACCATGGTTACTATGTGTGTGCAGCATGTTAAAGACATCATCCTGCAGTCCAACCCTCTGCTGGAGGCCTTTGGTAATGCCAAAACTGTCCGCAACAACAACTCCAGCAGATTTGTGAGTATAAATATATTCAGACAGATTTATACACAGTATATACAGTAGTAAACTGTATACTACTATTGTGTACTACTAACACATGTACACTCTCCTCCTGTCAGGGTAAATACTTTGAGATCCAGTTCAGTCGAGGAGGAGCTCCTGATGGAGGAAAAATCTCCAACTTTCTGTTGGAGAAGAGTCGAGTAGTTTCACAGAATTCTGAAGAGAGAAGCTTCCACATCTACTACCAGGTACTGCAACATGTACTACCGTGTACTGCAATGTGTACTATAATAAGTACTACAATGTGTTCACATTTTGCCCAATCCTGATTTATTTGGTACCCATTCCTTCTCCCGATCCCGTCGTTCCTTCTCCTGATCTCGTCGCTTCCTCTCCCGATCCCATTGCTTACCCTCCCAATGTTGTCGCTTCTTCTCCCGATCCCATCCCTTCCTCTGCCTATCCCGTCGTTTCTTTTCCCGATCCCGTCTCTTCCTCTCCCTATACCGTGGCTTCTTCTCCCGATCCCATTCCTTCCTCTCCCTATACCGTGGCTTCTTCTCCCGATCCCATCCCTTCCTCTCCCTATACCGTGGCTTCTTCTCCCGATCCCATCCCTTCCTCTGCCTATCCCGTCGTTTCTTTTCCCGATCCCGTCTCTTAATCTCCCAATCTTGTCGCTTCTTCTCCCGATCCTGTCCCTTCCTCTCCCTTTACCGTCGCTTCTTCTCCCGATCCCATCCCTTCCTCTGCCTATCCCGTTGCTTCTTTTCCTGATCCTATCGCTTCCTCTCCCAATCTTGTTGCTTCCTGTTCTGATCCTATCGCTTCCTCTCCCAATCTTGTTGCTTCCTGTTCCGATCCTGTCGCTTCCTCTCCCAATCCCGTCTCTTCCTCTCCCAATCTTGTCGCTTCTTCTCCCGATCCTGTCCCTTCCTCTCCCTTTACCGTCGCTTCTTCTCCCGATCCCGTCGCTTCTTCTCCCGATCACGTCTCTTCCTCTCCCTATCCCGTTGCTTCTTTTCCTGATCCTATCGCTTCCTCTCCCAATCTTGTTGCTTCCTGTTCCGATCCTGTCGCTTCCTCTCCCAATCCTGTCGCTTCCTCTACCGATCCCGTTGCATCTTCTTCCGATCTTGTTGCTTTTTCTACCAATCCTGTCACTTCCTCTCCCGATTCCGTCGTTTCTTCTCCCGATTCCGGTGCTTCTTGTCCCAATCTTGTCATTTCCCGTGTTGGTTTTAATCCAAGAAAATGTTTTTAATAAACTTAATGCCCCTGACCTCTCTGTGACCTTTGAACTCTGTCTTCAGCTGTTGGAAGGGGCAAGTTCGGAGCAGAGGGAGAACCTCGGGGTCACGACCCCCGACTATTATTTCTACCTCAACCAATCAGGAACCTACACTGTGGAGGACATCAACGACAAAAAGGAGTTCGCTGATACTATGGTCTGTAACTGTCTGTCTATATCTGTCTGACTGTCTGTCTGAGTGTCTGTCTGACTGACTGTCTCTCTACCTGTCTGTCTCTCAGGAGGCGATGTCAGTAGTCGGTCTATCTGTGGAGGAACAGGATTCAGTTCTTCAGCTTGTTGCAGGAATTCTTCATCTGGGAAACATCGGCTTCAGAGAGGAAAACAATTACGCTGTGGTTGAAAGCCAGGACTGTAAGACACTACACAATCTACACTACACAATACACACTAAACAATATCACGAAACATGAAACACATATTGATATGAACCGTAAAGAGGGAATTTAAACGTACTGAAGATCTCGGGTTGATCAGTTTAACTGTCTGTAAACAGACTTTATGTTGGGTCCCTGATGGTGAAACTGTCTCTGTCCGTCTTCCTGTCAGTCCTGGCGTTCCCGTCCTTCCTGTTGGGGATCCCTCAGGACGGTCTCTGCAGTAAACTGACCAGCAGGGTTATGGACAGCAAGTGGGGCGGGAAGACCGAGTCCATCTCCGTCACCCTGAACACCGAGCAGGCCTGTTTCACCAGAGACGCCCTGTCCAAAGCTCTGTACACCCGAATCTTCGACTTTCTCGTCGACGTCAGTCCACTTCAACGCTTCACACACACATTTGATTTCAAACTTTGTTTGATTCTGTATTGATTATTTGATGTGTGTGTGTGTGTGTGTGTGTGACAGTGTGTTAATAAAGCCATGCAGAAGGACCAGGAGGAGCTCAACATCGGTGTCCTCGATATCTACGGCTTCGAGATCTTCCAGGTATAAACACAGACACATTTGTTCTTCTATACTTGTGAGGATCCTCATTGACGTAATGAGTTCTCTAACAGTGAACGTAAACCCGATTCTGAACCCTGAAACAAGAATAAATCCTCAGACAGAACTTTGAAAAAGTGCAACGTATCCTCATACAGCTGTTGGTATGATATCTTACGAAAAGTTATTCCTCATTTTTTGTGCGTTTTCCTACGAATGTCCAGCAACACATGTACATTTCTGTTCGTTCTGCATACAGTCTTTTCAAATTAAACTTCCGTTTTCACAGGAAGCAACTCGGTTAAGTTTAGGTAAAGATGGTGGTTTGGGTGAAAATAAGACATGACAAACAAATCAAAGTTGACTTCTGGCTTTACATGGGGCACCAACAGCGGTCTCCTGGTGAAAGTCTGTATTTTTTTGACCCACTCATCCCCCCCAACCTCCTCCCTACACAGCGTTTGTCACTCTTTATACTTCCTGGTTCACGATTACGTGGATTACATACAAATTGATTTTGTGGGATATATACAAATTACTTTTTTTTTAATTGCCTACCATACAGATCTGTTTTACAGATGAGAAGATTCTCTGTGGGATATTTTCTGTTATTCACTGACTGACAATTTGATTGATTGATTGACTGATCCGATTATTAGTTCAATAACTCTTGGGTTTCTTCTTTACCAGAAAAACGGCTTTGAGCAGTTCTGCATCAACTTTGTGAACGAGAAGCTGCAGCAGATTTTTATTGAGCTCACACTGAAGGCAGAACAGGTGATACATCATGACATCACGGCATGACATCATCACAGCATGACATTAACAGTTTATTAAGCATTGACAGTTATCCTTTCTACTTCCTGTCTCCATGTTCTTCTTCTTCTCTGGTTATTTCCTGTATTATTTCCAGTTATCCTTTCTACTTCCTGTCTCTGGTCCTCGGCTGTTTCTCTTCTGTTATCACAAATGTTTCAGAATAAAAAGATTTAACATGAAAACTGAATCTCTGCAGGAAGAATATGTCCAGGAGGGGATCCAATGGAAGCCTATCGAGTATTTCAACAACAAGGTGGTCTGTGACCTCATCGAGTCCAAACTGGTGAGTCAGCCAATCAGCTGTCTTCACCACATAAAGTTAAAAACAAGACTAAGTTATCACAAACGTCAACAAACTACAAAAGTTAAAGATAAATAACTATAAATACAGCTCCTGTTTTTTATTGCATCATTTCTCTGGTCGTTACCCAGAATCCTCCTGGGATCATGAGCATCCTGGATGACGTGTGCGCTACGATGCACGCTAAAGGTGAGGGAGCAGATCAGACACTACTGCAGAAGCTTCAGGGACAGATTGGATCCCACGAACACTTCAGCAGCTGGAATAAAGGATTCATCGTCCATCACTACGCTGGGAAGGTACGCAGCACACCTCTCTCTCTGTCCAGGTGTTCACCTCTCTCTCTGTCCAGGTGTTCACCTGTCTGTCTGTGTCCAGGTGTTCACATGTCTGTCTGTCCAGGTGTTCACCTGTCTGTCTGTCCAGGTGTTCACCTCTCTCTCTGTCCAGGTGTTCACCTGTCTGTCTGTGTCCAGGTGTTCACATGTCTGTCTGTGTCCAGGTGTTCACCTGTCTGTCTGTCCAGGTGTTCACCTCTCTCTCTGTCCAGGTGTTCACATGTCTGTCTGTCCAGGTGTTCACCTCTCTCTCTGTCCAGGTGTTCACCTGTCTGTCTGTGTCCAGGTGTTCACATGTCTGTCTGTGTCCAGGTGTTCACATGTCTGCCTGTCCAGGTGTTCACCTGTCTGTCTGTCCAGGTGTTCACCTGTCTGCCTGTGTCCAGGTGTTCACCTATCTGTCCAGGTGTTCACCCATCTACCCGTCCAGGTGTTCACCTGTCTGTCTGTCTATCTGTCTGTCTTACCAGGTGTCGTATGATGTCAACGGTTTCTGTGAGAGGAACAGAGACGTCTTGTTTAATGACATCATCGAGCTGATGCAGAGCAGCGAGTTGTAAGTTGTGTGTGTGTGTGTGTGTGTGTGTGTGTGCCCTCGGGGGAAGAAGTAGTGTGTGTCTCATGATGACCTCACAGTGACCCCTGTCTGTGGTGTGTTTGTGGTCAGTGCGTTCATCAGAGCTCTGTTCCCTGAGAACCTGGATGCGGAGAAGAGAGGGCGTCCGTCCACCGCCAGCATTAAGATCAAGGTGAGAGAGACATTGTGATTGACTGGTGGAGATTGGACGACACCATCTTTCCTCTGGCGCCGCCCTCAGGACAAACGTTTAGCTCCTCTACTGTTCAGACTGTAAGAAACCATCAGGAGGCTGGTTCAGACTGTGGCTGTAATGACGACTGCAGCCTATAGGGGGCGTTAACAGACTGTAGACTGTCAAGGGCTAATCACACAGAGACGCGTTGCTACAGGCGAGGCCGCTTCAAAAAGCCTCGGCAAAGTGTGGCGGGCAAAACAGCGAAGTGGCCTGTGGAGCATGACTGTGTGCTTGCAACCGAATGTGATTAACAGGAAATTATGGTCTCTCTCAAAGACCATAGCCTACATGAAACTATCACAACATGAGATATGAATTCCCCCTCTCACAGTCCAACAGCTACCTAGCTAACTAGCTAGCCACAACTACCAGCATCAAAAACAGGAAGGAAGTGTAAAGTAGTAAAGTCCGGCTACGTGTGACATTGATGAGTGGTGCGACTACGCACCCGGCGCTGAAAAGGATTATTTTAACTTTTATGCTCGCCATAAAACCGCTAGAAAAACAATGCACGGCACAAAACGTGTGGTAGGCGTGCCGTGCCATAGGAAAACAATGGTTTTGCGGGGGACGTGTTTCTCGCAACGCATCTTTTTTTTATTTTTGGAACAAGGTAAATTTTCTGAGCTTTCACACCGAGGCATCAAGGCACCGTCACAATGCACAAAATGAATATTCGCCTCCAGTTCACTTCCATTCTATGTGAGCGAAGGGGCGAAAAAACATTCCCTTCCGGTTGCGAAGCAAATTCTCATGATGAACGTTTAGTTTGAAAATCGCCTTGGTAGATGATGTTCACTTGCCTGCTTTCACGCATGTGTAGCCGTGCCTTTATTCGCCACACCCCCGGTATGTAAACGCCTTTACACCTCCAACGCTTTGTTACCACCTGCAGTGTTCAGGTTCAACCAGAGCCTACACTAGAGGGCAATGTTGTGGTACATTTAGTTCACAATGTTTGGTCAAAGTGTGTTGTACTTTTACACATTTAAACATCCATGCAGTCACTGAGCTACACTGCTCATGTATCAGCATTAGAGATTGCAGATTTGTATGTGTTTTTTGGGGCATTTTATTAGATGATAGAAAACAAAGGCAGAGGGATGATAGGACCTCATCAGGCCGTTCCCTGATGTTCTGACTTAAATTGCTTTAGATTGCTGATGTTTTGGTGTTTTGGTTGTCACAATGATGTCTCAGCAGTAAGGTACAACGGGTAAAACTGTCCCCCGTCCTTTTAGAAACAAGCGAACACTCTGGTCCAGACTCTGATGAAGTGCACCCCCCACTACATCCGCTGCATCAAACCCAATGAGACCAAACGTCCCCGGGACTGGGAGGAGAACCGGGTCAAACACCAGGTGGAGTACCTGGGCCTCCGAGAGAACATCAGAGTCCGCCGGGCTGGATACGCCTACAGACGAGTCTTCAACAAGTTCCTGCACAGGTCAGAGGTCAAACAGGGTAACATCCTGTACACTGTTTCTTCAAAGATGCTCACTGAGATTTGTGTGCTGCAGGTACGCCATCCTGACAAAGGAGAGCTGGCCTCGTTGGAAGGGCGAGGAGCGTCAGGGAGTCCTGCACCTCCTCAACTCTGTCCACATGGACCAAGACCAGTACCAGCTGGGCAAGACCAAAGTCTTCATCAAAGCTCCAGAGTCGGTACGAAACACTCCCACACTGGAAGTGGTTCATCCCGCTGTAAACTTTCAAAGTAAAGTTTTCTGTTGTCAGGAACTGGGTGTTATTTTCCTCTCTGCAGCTCTTCTTGTTGGAGGAGATGAGGGAGAGGAAGTATAACGGTTACGCTCGGATCATCCAGAAGGCGTGGCGTAAACACATTGCTGTCCGCAAGTACGTCAAGATGAGGGAGGAAGGTAAGACTGTCTTCTATAAGTGGGTTAAGTGAGTCTGTCGCGGACGTTATGTCTTCCTCTCTACTAAGTGATTTTTTGTTTCTTCCAGCCTCTGACGTCCTGCTGAACAAGAAGGAGCGCCGCAGAAACAGCATCAACAGGAACTTTGTTGGCGATTACCTCGGGATGGACACCCACCCAGAGATCAGACAGTTTGTCGGCCGCCGAGAGAGGATCGACTTCGCTGACGTCGTGGTGAAGTTTGACCGAAGATTCAGGGTAAAAACTAAGTCGCCCTCATCCTTCCTCCTGCAAGTGTGCACGATCATGTAAAATGGCAGAGGGCTAGAACAGGTTTCTAGGATATCAGGCAGTGTGTGTGAAACCTAACTTGTAACGACAAAGTCTCACAGATGTGACGTCAGATTTATGCTCGGTCATACAACATAATTTTACAGGAAAGTTTATTCTAGGGTGATGGAAAGGAGGCTCTGACCGATTGTCGAACCTCGAATCCAGGAGGAACAATGCAGATTCCGTCCTGGCCGTGGAACAGTGGACCAGCTCTTTACCCTCGCGGGGCTTTTGGAGGGGTCATGGGAGTTTGGCAATCCAGTCTACATGTGCTTTGTGGACTTGGAAAAGGCTTACGACCATGTCCCTCAGGGAGACCTGTGGGGGGTACTACGAGAATATGGGGTACCGGGGATCGGGATGAGAGTCAGTACCTCCAAGTCTAAGACCATGGTTCTCTGCTGGAAAACTGTAGATTGTGCCCTTTGGGTCGGGAGTGAGTCACTGCCCCAAGTGAGGGAGTTCAAGTATCTCGAGATACCAAGATGTATCCAAGAAAACCAAGATGACGACGGACAAAAACCAAGATGGAGACCAAAATGTCGAACTCAAGGCTTCAAAACGGCAGTCCATAAATCAATGGGTGACGTTTTGCGCCATAAGTTGTTTTGCCACTATCCCATGTAGCTCTCTGATTGGAAGACTGCCTCAGACTGCGAGAGACTCAGGGGGACGGTTAAAGGGAAAGACTGGAACAAATCCTTAATGTGTCAGAGATCTTAGTTTATGATACACTTCCTGACTGAATGCACTGTGTTTCTACTGTTCCACAGACCGTGAAGCGTGACCTTATCCTGACCCCAAAGTTCCTATACCTGATTGGTCGAGAGAAGGTGAAGCAGGGTCCAGAGAAAGGTCAGATCCAGGAGGTTCTCAAGAGGAAGATTGAGGTCAACAAGGTCCAGTCTGTTTCCCTGAGGTACACCACCAGAAACAGATCTAGAACCAGGACCATAATTACGACCAGGGCCAGAACTAGAATTACAACTTGAACTAGAACCAGGGCTAGAGCTAGACCTGTAACTTGGGCCATAACTAGGACTGGAATCAGCACCAGAGCTAGAACTGGAACCAAGCCCACAACTAGAATTAGAACTAGGACTGGTACTAGAACTAGAACCATGGCCAGAACTAGAGCAAGAACTACAACCAGGGACAAAACTGTAACCAGAGCTAGGACCAGAACCAGAAATAGGTGGAGGACAAATAGTAGAGCTTGAATCACAACTAAAACAAGAACCAGAACTGGAACAAGAACCAGAACTAGAAATAGAATCAAGGCCAAGACTAGTACTATGAGCAGGCCACTGGGCCAGAGCTACAACTGAAACTATAATTAGAAACAGAACTAGAACTACAGTAGCACCAGAACCAGGACCAGAACATTTATGCCACTCATACATTAAATCCTATATTAGAAGAGAAAACTATCTTGTCTCTACCTGTCTGACTTCCTGTCTCTCTCTGCCTGTCTGTCTCTCTGTCAGCACTCTGCAGGACGACTTCTTCATCATCCACGAGGAAGAGTACGACAGTGTTCTTCAGAGTGTCTTTAAAACAGAGTTCCTCAGTCTGCTGGTCAAACGTTATCAGGAGAAAACTGAGAAGAAGCTGCCGCTCAAATTCAACAACCTGTTAGTACTGTGACTATTTTATTTTGTTTTATTCAAATCTAAAAACTACATACATGCCGTTCTTTACACTGGTGCCATGATGTAATGTTTAAGTACTAATATAAGTAGTCCAGAAAATACATCTGGCAGCTGTGACAGTTTTCTAAATGAATTCAAAATCGACATAAATATCAGCCGTATCCCTCCATCTGTCTCCGTCCTCCAGTCTGGAGTTTAAGGTGAAGAAGGGTGGCTGGGGTCCGTTCAGCTCTTCAGGGTCCAGACAGATCCAGTTCCAGGCTGGTCAGGGGGATGAGGCAGTTCTGAAGCCCAGCGGGAAGGTCCTGCAGGTCTCCGTTGGACAGGGTTTGCCCAAAAACTCCAGTAAGTTCTGACTCAACTCGCCACAAATTCTACCACAACATTCTGTGTGCTCCGCCTCACCTCCTGTTGATTTGCAGGGCCGACGAGGAAGGACAAACGCAAGAGTCGCTACATGGGGAACCAGGCGCCGCCCACCAGCCAATACAACTCAGGTACCAAAAAACAACCCCTCAGGTGTCAGGACGTCACCGACTGTTGGTTCATAATTTTTCTTTTTTTTCCTCAGCTCCTGACTCCAGAGGGGGCAGAGCTCCCAGAGGAGGCCCCACCTCCTCCAGAGGCTCTCTGCTGAGGCAGCAGTCCAGCATGGAGCAGCCCAGTCTGCCCCGCCTCCAGAGCCAGCATCGCCCCAACAACCAGCCCGCCCAACACGATATGGGCTTCATGAATGTCCCCGACCAGGGCGCCGCAGGGTGAGACCGCCATGAGCAACCCAGTATAACCAATTACAGTAATGTTACCAGGTCACCGGTCTAAACATTATACTATAAACCATTTTCAGACGTATTACCACTAACCACTGACCCAGCTGTCCTGGGACTGGAACCAGCCACAGTCTCATCAAACCTTAAATACCTGTTGTATTGTTGCTTGTTGCTGGTTCTACACTTTGTTCTCCGGTTCTCTGTAATTCCCGGTTTGCCTTCAGGATGCAGCGGCGGCGGTCGAAGGAGGTGAAGCCTCTTCCTGGAGCGGGTCGACCCAAACCGGCTCCCAAACCGAAACCTCGGTCTCCGCAGTGCAAAGCTCTGTACGCCTACGACGCCCAGGACACGGATGAGCTCAGCTTCAACGCTGATGATGTCATCGAGATACTCACTGAAGGTACTGCTAATACTGCTGTCAGTACTACTGTCACTGCTACTAGTACAACTAATGTTGCTGCTACTGTTACTACTACTACTGTTACTACTACAGTAATAATACTGCTACTTCTAATACTACTAATACTACCTCTACTTTTAGTACTACACATGCTACCTCTACATTTTCTAGTACTGCTGATACTACTCTTATTTAAGTGCTACTTCAATGTTTAGTACTGCTGTTACTTCCACCACTTAGGCTGTAGCCCTACTAGGCCTACTTCTAGTACTGCTGTTACTACCACACTACATCTATCTGCCGTTCAAAAATACCAATAGACTGCTGTGTCATTTGATAAATGATCACGCGTTAGCTGACTGCGCACATGTTCTAGCTAGATAGCAGTCGCATGCTAACCAACAGCTAATGCTAGCTGATCGTATATGGATTGTAAACAATAGTCAAACGTTTTCAGTCACAGATCACCTTGATATTTTAGGCACATCACATTAATCTGGACGTCCAAACTGAGCAGCAGCTAACATTAGCTCAGCCGCTAACATGAGACTGATCACTTTACATGATATCTGATATCTTCAGCTTTAATTGTTGAGCCTCGAATCACATGTCATCTCAAATGTCTATGATATCTGGATTCTGGCACCCAACAACACATCAAGATGACATTTTAGATGTGTAACTTTAGTCCACTGCTAGTGTAAGCCTCCAGTATTTCCTTTGTTTAGCCTCCAGCTGACACCGTGACCTCATCATAACACTAAAACACTAAAAGGGTCTATAACAGCTCTTGTTGTATTTGAGTCAGACTCTCTCTCTGTACTTTCTGCAGATCCGTCTGGTTGGTGGTTCGGTCGGTTGCGGGGCAGAGAGGGTATGTTCCCCGGAAACTATGTGGAGAAGATCTAGACCTCCTCTCCGGAGGGGTCAGAGGTCGCCAACCTGCGGCAGCAGCTGGGGTCAGAGGTCATCAGAGCTTTCAACACATCACTTGACAGGAAACAGGAAGCTGAATATAACAAGTTCATTCATAAACAAACACAAATATGTTTCAGTCAGAGAGATGTCAGTCAACCAGAGGTCAAAGGTCAGGATCTGGTGCTCCTACCTGCTGACTGCTGGACTGAAAGTGTTCCCATAACGCTGCGTGCATTCAGGTTAAATGTCCTCATAATGCTGTGTACCTTCAAGTTAAATGTCCTCGTAACGCTGTGTGAATTCAGGTTGAATGTCCCCGTGACGTTGCTTGGATTCAGGTTGAATGTCCTCGCAACGCTGCGTGAATTCAGGTTGAATGTCCCGTAACGATGTGTACAGTCAGGTTAAACGTCCCGTGTGACTTCAGTCTCTGATCATCTCTGACGGTTTTAAAGTAGCAGCTTGATAAAATTTTACGTCAGTGTTACCATGGAAACCTGATATCAGTGTTGAGTCCTGGCAGCGCCCCCTTCAGGCGTCAGTGTTTATTACAGCCAACAATATGAAAGTGTTGACAGAACAAGCAACATACTGAAAAAATCCGCAATGATCTTCTAACAAGACGTTAAACTGTTAAAGATGAACAGAAACTAAACGTCACACGGAAACTTTAAAATCTAAAGTAAATCTTTTATTCTTTTGAACATGTAAAACGTGACTGAACACATGAAAAATCTGCAGGTTTTATTTCTCTGATCGAAAGATAGAATAAAAAGTGATTTAGTAAAATATATAAATGGTAATAAGAATTAATGTTCTGTACATATCAGTTCAGAGTCTGTATGTTTTATAGAAATGAAAATTAATGTTGTTTTAGCTAAGACGATAAACTGACATTTCAGTACGAACCTGTCTCAGAAAAACTAAGAAAACCTGATTTGTTTTTATTTATTTGAATAGTTTCATCAGAGTTTCCTCAGACTTTCTCAAATCATCGATGTGAAATGATGGGTTAATTAATCAAAGACATTTTTTATACAGAAATGCTTGAAGTTTATAAGACTCTTGACTTTTCAGTCAGTCATGAAAATAAGAAATTCATCTATAAAATGAGCAGCTGGTGTAATCTGGCACACACATCAAGGAGAATAGAAATAAGAGAAACTACATTACCCAGAGTGCCGTTCCTCCAGAGGGTCATGCTGCCTTCAAACGCTAGAGGAAATGTGACTTTATTTTTTACCATTTAAGCATGTTGTCAGGATTTATAAACAGCCTGAAACTTGTCCGTGTTTTTACACTTCATTCTAAAGATGTCAGATTTCTTTGTCTTAAACACATAAAGTCATAATATTCTGAGGAAAGAAAAATCTGGTATAATATTAAGACAAAAAGTCACAGTATTATAAGAAAAACATTGTTAGATTTCAGTAACATGCCTGTTTACATGTAAGCGGACAGTTTTACCTTTTTTCTTCAATCGAGTATTAAAATAAACTTCTTGTAAAATCACAACTTTATTCCGGAAATATTATTCTAATAAAATTACTTCATTCATAAAATACTGTATATAATATAAACTAAACAAAACTACAAAAAGGTCTTTCATTGTGCTGCACTGTACCTGCATAATCCCTACAGTATCCCTACAGTATAATATATATATATATTTATTTTTTTCTCATAAAACAATGTTGACACAAAATAGTATGATCTTTATGTTCCTCGAGATCACAACTTCATTCTTAAAATATATATATATATAATATGTATTATGCAAATATGTATATGTATATATCTGTGTATATATATATATATACACAGATGTATATATGTATATATATGTGTTTATATATAAATATGTACACATACAGTACATACATACATACATGCATATGCACGTGTGTGTGTGTGTGTGAATGTGTGTGTGTATATATATATATACACACACACACATACAGTATATATATATACATATATCTCTCTCTCTTTATATATACTGTATATATATATATATATATATATATAGAGAGAGAGAGAGAGAGAGAGAGAGATTTTTACATTTTATATTTCGTCTATAAATCTTGGTCTGGTACTTTGTCATATTTCACAGCACACATTAATACCACGAAATACAGCCTCCTCCACTATATTTATGTTGTGTTAATATATAACACAACATAAAATTGCTGCACTGACACAAAACAAAGAAACAAAAAACAAAAAAACAAGAATGCTCCTCCTGTTTTCAGAATGGTCATCTGAACAAAACTGGGTATATTTATAGATGCAAAATATAACAAGTATTTAGAAGAAATATAAAAGATTCTACAAGGTTGGAAACTTTATTGGCCAAGGAAATTAATCATTAACTTGATCATTAAATCAAAACCCTTAACAATTAATGATGAATTAAAGGACCTCCATATATTCTCACTCAGATATCTACTGTTTAATATGTAAGTATCCTATCTAATGGAAGGCTTGATAACATCAGTGAGGAGAGCTTGAATCTTTTTCCATAACATTGCAATATATATATTTAACGTAAAGCAAGCTGAGGTCAATAAATGCTCATTACTTTTTACTATAATTATGTTTCTCTCGATATAGTCCAAGAGAAAGAGCTCAGGGTCTGGTAATATTTGAAATAATCTTCTCTTCTAGTTTCCATACATTTTGTTTATAGGCTGTCTGGTATGTTTTTGTTATATAAATGGTTATGTAGTTTAATGTAAATACGATTAATTTTGAGTTTTTTTTCGTTTTCTATTAATTACTGGAGCGTG
This sequence comes from Sebastiscus albofasciatus, assembly GCA_916701655.1. Classification (NCBI taxonomy): domain Eukaryota; kingdom Metazoa; phylum Chordata; class Actinopteri; order Perciformes; family Sebastidae; genus Sebastiscus; species Sebastiscus albofasciatus. The sequence goes on along the minus strand of CAKAOI010050152.1, from coordinate 30,000 downwards.
TCTCTGCATCCTGCCCGGTTTCATCTCTTCACCAGTAAACGGGACCAGTTTGATTTCCTCTACCAAGTCACCAGCAGCGATAGCTCGTATTTCCGACGTTTCCACTGCACGGTGAAGGCCTCATGACCTTTTTACCTTTGACCCAGCAGCACATTACCGACAGTCATCCTGACCGACAGTCATGCGTTCCCGTTAACGGTACCGTGTGTGCGTGTGTGACTGAAAGCCCGCTACTCCAGGTCACCGTTTACCGGAGCCGTTAACCGGTTAGAGGAGCGGCTTGCGGTCACAGCTAACAGCTAGCAGCTAACAGATAACAGGAGATGGAGGAGTTTCTGTCCAGCTGCAGCCGGGCCGTGAAGGTAACACACACACAAACACACAAACACACACAATAACACACACACACACACACATATATGTGTATATATATATATTTATGTATATATGTATATATATATATATATGTGTGTGTATATACAGTCTGTATACAGTATATATAAAAGTATATACAAGTGTATATAGGTATGTATATTATAACTGTATATATAACTTCATGATATATAGCCTCAGCTCTCACTTCTCCTGCCTTTCTTTATTTTGAAGGTGTGGTTTGTTTTCTGTTTAGTCAGTTTAGTTTTATATTATTAATGCCCTGATGATGTTCTAAAATGTGCTCCAGGTGGATCCGGATCAGGCTGGTTCAGGGTTCCATGTGGTTCTGGGGAATGAAGCCTGTGACATGGACTCCATGGTGTGTGCTCTGACCTATGCCTACTTCCTGTCCAAGGTGAGCCTCTGGCCAGCGCTCTAGAGTAAGAACGTCCCGATGTCTCGGGGACAATAAAAATAGATCTAGTGTCTGAGTGATGATTTGTACCTGAGTGTCTCTCTCTCGCCGTCAGACGGGACACTCGGAGATGCTCGCTCTGCCGCTGCTGAATATCCGTCAGTCTGACCTGGTGCTGAGGTCAGATAGCCTCTTCCTGCTTGGAGAGGTCGCTCTGTCTCCAGACCTGCTGCTGTTCAGAGATCAGCTGGACCTGCAAGCTCTGCACCGAGCCGGCCGCCTGCGGCTGACACTGGTCGACCACAACGTCCTGCCCAGGTAGCCACAAACTCCAGACAGGTAGCCACGAACACCTGACAGGTAGCCATAACACCAGACAGTTAGCCACGAACACCTGACAGGTAGCCATAACACCAGACAGTTAGCCTCAAACACCTGGCAGGTAGCCTCAAACTCCTGGCAGGTAGCCATAACACCTGACAGGTAGCCATAACACCTGGCAGGTAGCCTCAAACACCTGGCAGGTAGCCATAACACCTGACAGGTAGCCACGAACACATGACAGGTAGCCACGAACACATGACAGGTAGCCACGAACACATGACAGGTAGCCACGAACACATGACAGGTAGCCACGAACACATGACAGGTAGCCACAAACTCTGGACAGGTAGCCACAAAGACCTGACAGGTAGCCACGAACACCTGACAGGTAGCCACGAACACCCGACAGGTAGCCACAGTCTGGTTCCTCAAGTAGCTCACCTGTCTCACCAGAGTGTATCTGTCCTGCAGTTCAGACAGCGAACTGGAAGGGGCGGTGGTGGAGGTGATTGACCATCACCTGCTGGAGAGAGAGCCCTCCCCCTCCTGTCCTGTTACCGTGGAGACGGTGGGATCCTGTGCTACCTTGGTAACGGAGTGCATCATCCAGAAAGCTCCGGAGATCCTGGACCAGCAGGTCGCTCAGCTGCTCTATGGTAAACATCTGAACAGGTCTCACAACACCTGAACAGAGGCCTGTACCACGAAGTGAGTTCAACATACCGAGGGTATCTTCTCGTTATCTGGTTTAACTAACCCTAACAAACAGATCCCGCTAAGCGGTCCTACGAAGGTGGTTATCAACTCGGTAAATCAACACAGGGTTTCTCCATCTGGCTGTGAGCGCGTTCACATGAATGGGGTGTTTGCAGTTTATGACCAATCACAAACATGGACCAGACTACTGACTTGCAGACAGACAGGCAGAGCGGCACATTTTACAAAGGAAGAAACTATATTAGACAAATACGAAGAAATTAAACACTTAATCCAGACTAAAAGTAACACAGTTGAAGCTGCTAAATGCAGGAAGAACAGCTGGCGAAAGAAAAACACCGGATGTGTGAATGCATAAATTAACAGACTTATTAATTTTACGGAACACTCAAAAGTCAGATAAAGTCGTCTAGATATAAATAACTTTTCAGAGAGTAATAGATGAATAGATTACTCATCATTTTACACTGCGAGTATGATGTTGTGTCTATGAGTATTTAAACATCCTTTCACCTGCTTCCCCCTTCTGTGGCGGTGTGAAACAGACTCAAGAGCAAGTAAAAAAAAAAAAGCGGTAAACACCCCCAGCATAAAGTCCGCTGTCCTTCCTGTATTTGTCAGTTTAAACTGTGTTGTTTTTAGTCTGGATTATGACTTAAACTTCTTCATATGTGTGTAATGTTATCATACAATCACCGCACTGAGCTCTGATTGGTCAGTAGGAGGTGCTTTCATAGGAGTTGATCTCTTATCTGGAACATAACCTGCTCTGGAGCAGGTTAGCCATTCAGCATCAGTTACCATGGTGATCTACCCCGGTAAGAAGTAACCAGCTTCGTAGTACCGAAAACCCAGGGTTAACCCTGAAGTTACCTCGCTAACGCTAAATCCTGCTTTGTAGTACAGGCCTCAGGTCTCACAACATCTGAATAGGTCTCACATCGCCTGAACAGGTGTTCCGTTTATACTTCCTGTGTGTGATTGTGTGTGATTGTGTATTATGTGTGTTGTTGTGTAGCTGCGGTGGTGGTGGACTGCGTCAACATGGCGCCGTCAGCAGGTAAAGTGACTCCTAAAGACAGTCGGCTCGCTGCAGAGCTGGAGTCTCGTTTTCCCGCTCTGCCTCCGAGAGACGCTCTCTTCCAGACACTGCAGGACGCCAAGTTTGACGTGTCAGGTGAGTTACTGCAGTACATGGAAGTACAGGTGGCCACATGTATACATATCACAGTATTTCATTATAGAGGTACACAGAATTTAAATGTATATTAGTTTAAATAAAGAGACTGATCAGAACTCAGATAAATGCTTCACTAGTATTATTTGTAGTATTGTGTCTTCAGGTCTGAACACAGAACAGATGCAGTATTTTGTAGTGTTTATAGCAGTATTTCATAGTATAAATGCAGTATTTTGTCCTCAGGTCTGAACACTGAACAGATGTTGTTGAAGGACATGAAAGCTGTTAATGAAAGGTTGAACGTCGCCATTTCTGTTCTCTACATCACACTGAAGGTCAGTTACTACTAAGGTGCCAACTTTGCCCATCAGGATCTAATCTAAATACTCATTCACACACCGATGGCTATGCCTTCGGGAGCAATTTGGGATTAAGTGTCTTGCTCAAGGACACATCAACATGTGACCTGGAGCAGCTGGGGATCGAACCACCGACCTTCCGATTGGTGGACAACCTGCTCTATCCTTTGAGCCACAGCCGCCCTACACTCTGGACTACACACTGTACTACACTCTGTACTACACTCTCCACTACAGTGACAGTAAACTAAACCGAGGTACCTGCTCTGAGCTGTTGGTCCCTGGAGGCTCCACCCACAGTTCTAACCAATCAGTTGTGAGCTCTGACCTCAGATCAGTAATGTGTGTGCGTGTGTGTGTCAGGACTTCCTGCAGAGGGCGGAGTTGGAGGCGGAGCTCTCAGGTTTCTGTTTGAAGTTTGGGTTCGACCTCCTGCTGCTGATGACCATCTCCTTCAGCGAGAGCAAACAGCCAATCAGAGAGCTCGCTGTGTTCAGCCACAGTGCTACCTGCAGGCAACAGGTACAAGCACAGGTTAAAAGAATAATACTACTGTAGGTACACACTGTTACTCCAGTTTGTATATTAGTCTGAATTGCCATGACAACTCGGGTGTCCTCCCTCCCTCCCTCCCCAGGTGATGCTCCACCTGGAACAGGCCCGTAACCCCGACCTCAACCTCTGTCCAATCAGCAGCCCCCGTCCTCACGTCACAGCCTATCAGCAAGGTAAACTCCTCCCCCTCTGAAGCCTGAAAGAGCAGGAGGAACAGGAAGTGACCTCACACTCTGCAGCCAATCAGCTCCTCCGTTTGATTATCTCACCTGCAGTTAAAGACAAATCCTGCGGCACCGTCACTGTGATGTTACACTTCCTGGGCTTCAGTAATATAATATATACAATAATATATAGTATAATACATGTAATATAATATAATACATTATTATACAATATAATATATTATAGTATAATACAATATGATAAAATAATATAATATAAGAATATACTATAATACAATATAAAAATATAATATAGTATAATGTAATATGTAATAAGAGGAGATGACTTTGTGTCTCTTTAAAGGAAACACTCTGGCGTCCAGAAAGAAGCTCCTCCCCATCGTTAAAGAGTTCCTAAGGGAGCGGGACGGAGACTGTTGCCTGGGAGACGGTCGCCTAGGAGATGTGGAGGAGGAGGAGGAGGATTCCCGGTTCCCTCCGACCCCGATGAACAGTCTGGTGGAGGGCTGTCCTCTGGATGACGGCCTGCCGCACATCAGCGCTCAGGACCTGGAGGAGAAGTTCAGCAAGATGGCCGACAGAAGAGGGAACTGACCTCTGACCTGTCACCTGTCAATCATCAGGACATCTGTCTGTCTGTCAGATGATGAAGGTACCACAGACACAATGACAAAAGCTTCCGATAAACATGGACCACATCAACGGTTTGCTTTTACTGATGAGGACTCAAACACGTTGTTTTATTCTGAAAAATCATTTGGAATGACTTCCTCAGAGGCGCAGATGTCAGTCCTTCAAAATAAAATGTAAAATACATTAATGATGTCTTGTGTTTACACACAGAACTTGTTTGGATCAGAAATATATGATTGAAATATGTTTTCAGTGTAAAAGTGACATCTCATGATGTGAAGGTGCTGCAGAGTCTGTCTAGTCCACAGGGGGGCGCCAACGTTAAGCTAATTATTATTATTATTATTATTATTAATATTATTATTTTCAATTATCTGTTATTTTCTATTGTTTGGTCAGAAAACAGTGAAAAATGCCAAAAACTCAATGATGTTCACTTTACTGAGATATGAAACAGAGACATAATAAATAACCCACAAAAGATTTAAAGGGACTGTTTGTAACCTTTTAAGCGTATAAATGTACCGGGTCGGGACACAGGCGCGCTCGCATATGCGCGCTCGCGTGTGGCCGCTGTCTCGTCTATCCTCTGCCTGCTTGCCTTCACTCAGACAGAGCGAGCGTTCTTGCGTACTCACTCCACCTCTAGACGTGAACGCGCGCTCACTCCACACTACAGAAGAGTTAGTTTAGCTCTGAGAATATCTAGTGAATGTACAGTGGACGTTTGTGCTGAAGTAAATAGTGCAGCTCCCCCAGACCAACAGAGGTTTCCCATGTCTTGTGAAGTGACGGGGCTCTGCAGCGAGTTACTTTATCGTCTCGTTACCAACCGGGTGCCAATGTCTCCCTGCTTTGAGAGCAGGAAGACACCCTGTGGAGCCCCGCTGCCTCAGCCTGCGCTAAGGCAAGAAAAGCCAACACTAGTATCAGCAGTGATTCATGGAGAGACCTTCGTCTCGTCAGCTAACATTACTGCCAAGCAGCTGAAATATAGAGTGATATTATGGTTTTAGCGGACGTGTGTCGCCTCACTGTGTTGAGCGATGCTCGTTCAGGTATATTTAGAGCGAGCAAGCGCAAGCTCGACGCTGACTTTCGTTGATTTCACGGCCACAGGTGTCGCTGTTAACAAGCATTTCTGAAAGTTACAAATAGTCCCTTTAATGTTAGAAACACTGCTATTTCTCACATTTAATCAATTTCTTTGCTTGAAAAATAACTTAAATGATGAATTGATCATCAAAGATATACACAGTATATCCATGTATAGATTGACAATCCTAGTGAACAGCCTGCAGGGAGTCTTGTCTCTGTGTGATGTTATAATGGGAATCTACAGTCAGGAGGATTTTTACACCAAACTCAGTTAAGTTTTTGAAGAAAAAGCAGAAAATGTTGATTAAAAATCAAATCAAATAAAAAGATTCTTCTTCTGCACGTTATTGTTTTTGTGAAATGAGGCAATCCAGATGATCTGATCTGGGATCACATTTTACTTATCTGAGTGCAAGCAACGATATATCTGTGTGTAAGCAACAATATATCTGAGTACAAGTATACAGCTTGAGCAGAAGCAGAGCTAATCCAAGCACAAGCAAGAGCTATTTGAGTGTGAGAACAGGGTTTTGAGGGAAAGAATTACAATATCTGAACATGAAATCATTAAGTCATGCTCTGAAATTTAAAGATCACGCTCTTGAAAAAAAGCTCCATACAAAACGAACCGCACCAGATTAATTAAACTAAATGTTGGTTTGTGAAAGTCAAACATTTGACATATTTAGTCAGTTTGTTTCAGGTCTAAATTCTTCCTCTCATACTTTTGACTGAGAATGAAAACTTTTCTAAGATTCATAGTTTGTTTCTTTTATAAAACATAATATAGTGAAATTAAATGAGGCGGGCAGTAGGACCCTGAGGACACTCAGCACTTCCTCCTGCTTTAATTAATGAAGTCAGAGGGAAGACGACCTTCTGCCTCACCTGTCTGCACAGAGCAGGTGAGCGCCGACCAATCAGACGGCAGCTGTGCTGTGCTATGCAGCCGAACCTGTCGAGCAGCGTGAGAGAAAGAGAGAGAGAGAGAGAGGGCGAGTCGCACTGAGTCAGAGCGGGAACTCCCCCAGAGAGAGAGAGAGAGGAAAACACACACAGACGTCCAGACGCTCACACATGCTGGTCAGAACACGCCGTGACATCACTGTGACATCATGAGCTCCCCCGCCGGGCACACGGACAGGAACGCAGAGGACGGGTACGCTTCATATTTAACACTCACTGTGAGGTCTCTGTTTGTGTGTGTGTGTGTGTGTGTGTGTGTGTGTGTGTGTGTGTGTGTGTGTGTGTGTGTGTGTGTGTGTGTGTGTGTGTGTGTGTCTGTGTGTCTGTGTGTCTGTGTCTGTGTCTGTGTGTGTGTCTGTGTCTGTCTGTCTGTCTGTCTGTCTGTGTGTGTGTCTCTGTGTCTGTGTCTGTGTGTGTGTATAGCAGAAAGAGGAAATACAGTTTAAAGTTGGTGTTTTTTTGGAGCCAGCATTGGTCGCTGTGGTGCATTTGCTGTTCGATGTCTCAGCGTTTGTGATCAGCAGGAAGTGATGTCAGCTGATTTCCTGTCTGCTGTGACTCCTCAGGTGTCTCCTGGTTCAGTCCAGGTCCTGGATCAGTAAACTGGTCCAGTACTCATCAGCCGACCTGATTCTGTATTTAAACTGGACCGAGCCGCTCCAGTTATCACACTGACCTGAGCTCAGCCGCTCAGACAGGAAGCTGCTGTTTCCATGACGACCTGAACAGATGGTGTTTACAGTGTGAAGCTGAACACATATTTAGAGTTGTTCTGATACTACCAGTATCGGACGCAGTTCCAAAATTTGGTATCGTGAGTACGCCAGAAAAAAATCAACTTGTTTAACCAGAAATCAATTCTTCTTCACGGCTCCAGAACAGTAGCCTTCACTGGGCTGTTGCCCTGGAGGTATCATGGCTGCCACTGGCTACTACTGTCTTAGAGCAGAGAAGAAGAACTGACTGCAGGTAGTTTGTCACGTGACGTTAGCAAACAACAACAGTGTTTAAGTTGAACCAAGACATACAGCAAAAATAGTAATCATATCACATCCATACAACCAGAGGGTCGGCGCTACGCTGCTGCTTATCAGCTATAACCTCCTGAAGTAGTCTCCAGCGGCGTAGGGGTCGGCTAATCTGGTCCCATTGATTAATGTTAACTTTCTCAACTAACACTCGTGATCCTGGAGAGTGAGTGACAGAACATATTGAGAAACACTAGTATTTTCTTCAGCCATTGTTAAAGAAACAAGCCAACAATACTTGCTAGCCAGCGTTAACTAACGTGTTCAGACAATTATTCTGCCCCCACTTAACGCTCCACTTTGGCTGTCGTCATCTTGGTTTTTGGCCGTTCTGATCGTTCCTGATCTTGCTGTGACCTGACCACACAACCAGATACACAGGTACACAGGTGTGGTTACCTGGGTGGGTGTGTCAGATAAAGCGTCTCAGCCTTCTGCTTCAGTAACAACAAACAGAGGAACAATAGATCCCTGCTCAGGTGTGTCTCTGTGAACAATTAGAATCAGAGCAGTCAGGCAGGTTCGTTCAGTCCCATCTAATTCAGACTTTATTTGGAACAAAAAGCTGCACGCTGGATCACCACTATATGCTTAACTGAAGAGTGTTACCTGCTGACATGTGACAGGTGAGAGTCACTTGACTGGATCCTTTTGTTCAACAGGAAAACCAGGAAGAAGATTAAACTGATAGAAAAGTGAATGGAGTCTGGTTTCAAAGAGAGAACATTGGATGGAATGCAGGAATTCTGTGTTTTTTATGTGTGTGTGTGTGTGTGTGTGTGGTATTCATGATGTTGTGGAGACACATCTGTTTCTACCGTCTTGTGAGGACCCAGCGGTCTTGTGTGTGTCTTACTGTGTGTTACTGTGTGTCTGTTACTGGTTGATTCAGCAGTTATTCCAGTTCAGAGCTTCACTGGTTTCTGACTGAGTGTCTCACATTTACCACAGTAACTGAGTACATTTACTCCAATTCTGTACTGCAGTATCATTTGAGGTATTTTACTTTACTTGATTATTTCCATTGTATGTTACTCCAGCTTTGTTATAACTTTACAGATGAACATTTTACATATATACCTTAAAAGTAATAAAATAGTTGACATACAGTTTCAGAGGAAACTAGTTCCTGGATGTTAATACATCAGTAATAATATTCCAATAATATAATATGTAAAACTAGAAGTACTTTTCTTAATAATACTTATGTACTTTTACTTAAATAACTTGAATTCAGAACTTTATCTATTATTGTTATTATTATTTTACTTAATTAGACAGTTTTATAGTCTATGTTTTGATTCTTATTGTGTTTGTTTTGTCTGTACAGGGCTCCCGTAGGGGCCTCGGGTCGCTCCAACATCCAGGACATGGAGCTGAGGGAGGAGTGGCAGGACGATGGCTTCCCCAGGTCAGAGTTCAACTTCTTCATGCTGTGAACACGACAAACCTTTACTGTCAGTCGACAAAGGAAGCATCACTTGCCGTCGCTGTCTTGGTTTTTGGCCGTCGCCGTCTTGGTTTTTGGCCGTTGCCATCTTGAGTTTTAAACCAACAGACTCTATTTGTTCTTCTTATCTCACTTTCTGTAGCTGGAAGGTTAAAACGGTTTCTAACAGCACACTGAAGGTTTCCTCTGTTACACAAACACAGCTTATTATTAAATAACTTATTAATGCACTAAACCTTCTGAAAGTATTTTCTAGTGTCACAGACCTGAATGTTGTCTTTCTGGTATTTTTTTAAACAATATATTTATTGAATTTTCTTACTTTCCACAAGAACAATAGTAATAAAACAAACCTATAAGCAAGAGAAACAGATACAAAGAAAACCAGCTCAGATCAACAAACATACAGGAGGTTACAGGAAGTTGTCTATGTTGCATCTCGATCACAGGTTACAAGAGTTCAGGTTCAGAAGAAGAATCAGGTCCAAGATCGTTCAGATAGGACTGCCTAGTAGAACTGATCTGCAGTCTGATTGTATAGAAGTCTATGAAAAAATGAGCCTACTTCTGACTTGATTTATTACCTCAGTAAACATTGTAAACATGAGTTTATGGTCTCAATCGCTAGTTTCAAGTCTTCTTCAATACAGCATGATGTTCATTTAGTAAATTATGGTCCCATTTAGAGTCAAATAGACCATAAAGCAGGGCAGGCTTTAGGGTGGCGCTACCTTGTGATTGACAGGTCACTACCACGGCGTTGTCTGGTCTGGGAGTTGTCCGTGTTTTTTCGTCTTAGAACCTTAGCCCTTTCACATTGTGTTTTCACTTTGTTTCACTGAGTTATTTATAACATTTTTGTCGCCTAAAAATTTCTTATTCAGCGTTCGGTTGTACTCAGTTCCACCCTCTTGTGTCACTTCTGGTTGCCAAAAAAATACTGTATACACATACTGAGGTCGAACCAGGAATAACAACTCTTATATCTAATGTTTTTGGTTCAGGCCTCTCCCAGAGGATTGTGGGAGTCCAGAGGAGGCAGAGAGCCCGCCAGACGGCGAGGAGCAACCAGGTGACCTCAGAAAGTTTTTATCCAAATATTTGTTTTGTACAAAACAATGAAGAATAAACAGGAAATTATAAAGAGGGACATGAATATTTAAAGTAAAAGCACCTTATACGTCTCAAATCTCTGTCCTATTGCCCCGCCCTCTCCTCTCCCCTCAGCCCCACCCACCAGCCTCGCCCTATCAGGGGCTAAGAAGCGCCTGGTGGCCCCGCCCCTCAGCCTCACTCTGAGCGGCAAAGACTCTCACGACCCGAGTAACGACAGCTTCTCCGCCGCTGCGGTGTCGACAACGCCGGAAGAGACGCCGTCACTCGATATCAACCTGGAGGCTCTGGAGACGCCGTCGGGCAGTGAGACGGGTACGCTGCCAGACAGCACCCATGACCTGGAGTGGGAGGGTGAGACAGGCTGAGAGACAGATGACCTCTGACCTCTGACCTCTGACCTCTCTCTGACCTCTGACCTCTCTTTGAACAGATGACCTCCCCCGGACGGAGAGGGCTGGGGGCGTTGCCGAGGGCGTGGCCAGGAGCCCAGTGGAGCAGTCAGAGGGTCTGATGGAGCTGGACGAGGTGGACAACACGGGGCGCCGCTGGAGGAAGTTCTCCATTTCCGGACATGAATGCCACGTCGACATGAGCGTCCTTGAGCCGTACCTGCAGGTCCTGTCACACGGAGGTCAGAGGTCAAACGCACTCACTTGAAACACGTGTACAATATTTATTAACAAGTTATTTTGTGGCACATTAATTCAAACTGTGACTCCTCTCTCTGCGTCTGTTTGGCTCTCAGGTTACTATGGAGACGAGATGAACGCCGTCATCCTGTTCACCTCCTGCTACCTGCCGGAGAACACGGTGGAGGACTACGAGTACGTCATGGACAACCTCTTCAGGTGAGTTTACGGGAACAGAGTCCATGTGGCAGTTAAGGAGTGATACAGCCTTCATTATAAACTAAAATCGATTCAGACTGATGATCTACACACAGATGTAACACAGTGTGTGTTGTGTTGTGTTTGTTTGTGTGTGTGTGTGTTCCTGCAGTTACATCGTGGGGACGTTGGACCTGATGGTCTCAGAGAACTACCTGCTGGTCTACCTGTGTGCCATGGCTCCCAGAAACAAGCTGCCGTCCATCAAATGGCTCCATCAGTGCTACATCTCGATCGACAGGAGGTACGCTGGGTTCACCCACCGGGACAGCGCTGCCGGGTGGAGCTGAACACACACAAACATTTCAAATGTCAGAAGAAATTAAACAGTCAGAGATGTTTATAAGTAAATATGAGAGAGTGCACCTTGTTTCCATGACGACGGAGGTGTTATTTATGTCCCGTGTCTGTCCGTCCAGGCTGAAGAAGGACCTGAAGGGGCTGCTGTTCGTCCATCCGGCCTGGTACATCAGAGCTCTCCTCACTGTGGTCAAACCCTTCATCAGGTCTGCCACACACCCTACAGACCCCTTTATATAGACATCTTTCTTGTTAGTAACCATGATGAGGTGTTTAGCGGGCGGAGCATTAAGTGGAGGCAGAATAATTCTCTGTTGGCTTGTTTTTTTTTTTTAACAATGGCTGAAGAAAGTAGAGTAGACGGCTGGCTAACGTTAGTTAGCTAACTAGATTGTCTGAGTGTGTTCCAATCCACGTACTTCCTGAAGTACACTTCAATGTAGTGCACTGTGTGCACTCTGTACTTACTTGAGTAGTGCGTAAATTTCAACGGGGCAAGTTAGTCTCAAATCAAATACTCTGTGGCGCACTGACCGGAAATGACGATCGCAACATTTCACCGCAACTTGCTACCCGCCAAAATATCTGCCTGCTTTGTTGAAGAAAAAAATGAAAGCAGAGTGGAAATTACGTTTCCAACGTCGTCGCCTGCGATGTGTCTTCCTGTTGGCTGAAAATGCACCGGTATGTTTACGTATCGTATTGTTTTATTCTGTTATCTACGTATGTTTGAATATTGGTAGTGGTACTGCCCCTTCCGCTGCATAGCCAAAATGGCGACAATTGAGTGTGAAAAGTGTCCAGCGTTCCACACTCAACGATCTCACTACAGTACAACATCCGGGTACTTTGAGTGCACTGCATCTTGCCGTACTTCCCAGTGTGAATGCACTTATGCACTCAAAATAGTACGTGTAAGTACAGAAGTACGCAGATTGGAACACACTCGCTGTCTCTGGAACTGGCTAGTTAGCTAGCTAGCTTGTCCGGAGACTGACAAGCTAGCTAGCTAACGCCTGCTCTCGTCCCGGTGAAGTAGTCTCCTAGCGGCGAGGAGTGAGGCAGAGGGACCGTGACCCAGCGCTGTACGCTGTTGAGCTCATTTTCTGTAGCATGGTGGAATTAGCAAGTTAAGCTAGCTAACTAGACGGTCACTAAAAAATTTAGTAATTTAACAACTTAATGCTTCATCCACACACTCTTGTCACAGCGTATGAAAGCACAGTGCTATCACCAGATGAGGGACAACTTTGTTCACCTCATTTTCTGTGTTTCATGACAGCATGGTGGAATTAGCAAGCTAAGCTAGCTAAGTAGCCAGCCGTCCGACCAGCGGGCTGGTGGCCAACGGCAGCGCTGTAAAGATAAATTGAGGGCGTATAAATCTTTGGATGCCTATAGTTAACTATCCTTCAGTAAAGTCAGTCAAAAAGAGAGTCGTACAATATCGACGAAGCGTTTCAGAGATGGAGAAAAAGGGTTGCTAATAGTTTAGTCTTCTGCTAACAGCAGCCAATGGCTCACGGCTACGTTATATTAATAATATTAACAACAGTTACTCTCCATCTCTGAAACATTTCTCTGATATTGTAGCTTGCTAGAGCCTCGAATCACAGTTTGTCATCTCAAATGTATGTGATATCTGGATTCTGGCACCCAACAACACAGAAAGATGACATTTCAGATGTGTAACTTTAGTCCACTGCTAGTGTTAGCCTCCAGTCTTTCCTTTGTTTAGGCTCCAGTCTTTCCTTTGTTTAGCCTCCAGCTAACACTGTGACCTCATCATGACGTTGATTGTAAAAGAGTCTATACAACAGCTACCAGCAGTTAATTAATGTGTTAGCTACCACCTAAACAAGAGATGTCTCTGTCTGTCTGTCTGTCCATCTGTCTGTCTGTCTGTCGTCCTCAGTGAGAAGTTCAGCAGGAAGATTCGGTTCTTCCAGAGTCTGAATGAACTGTCTCAGATCATCCCCACAGACAGACTGCAGATCCCAGACGCAATACGCCAGTAAGAACCCAGACTCTACTGTTACTCTACTGTTACTCTACTGTTACTCTACTGTTAGGGGCCGTGTCCACCAAAGCGTTTTTTCCCTTTTATTGTTTTAATGCTTTGCAATGGGAGCACTGCGTATTTCAAGCTAAAAAAACCGCCAGAAACGGTAAAAACGCCAGCAGAATGACGAGGCGTTGATCGTCTGTCTATTCTGCGCTGAGCGCTGCACGTTTGGCGTTTTTTTCAGGTTGCAGAGAGTTGAAAAATGTTCAACGATGCTAACAGGCTAAAGCTAACAGGACCCACGTCCTAATCATGCTAACAGACTGAGGCTGAAGCTAACAGGTCCAAGTCAAGGCCTATGGAAAGGAGGCTGGGTCACGGGCGGACATGGGTCTTAGGGTATGGGGTACAACACATGCGCGGTGTAACTGAAGCTGCGGTCGTGCATTGCGATTGGTTCAATTTTGGCAATTGCAGGCCAGATTTTACTGCGCATGTGTTGTACCCCCTAAGATATGATGCGTTGATGACGCCTGACCCAGACTCCTTTCCATAGGCCTTGGTCCAAGGTCATGATATCATGCTAACAGACTGAGGCTAAAGCTAACAAGTCCAAGGTCATGATATCATGCTAACAGACTGAGGCTAATGCTAACAGGTCCAAGGTCATGATATCATGCTAACAGACTGAGGCTAAGGCTAACAGGTCCAAGATCATGATATCATGCTAACAGACTTAAGCTAAGGCTAACAGGTCCAAGTTCATGATATCACGCTAACAGACTGAGGCTAAAGCTAACAGGTCGAAGGTCGTGATATCACGCTAACAGACTGAGGCTAAGGCTAACAGGTCCAGGGTCATGATATCATGTTAACAGACTGAGGCTAAAGCTAACAGGTCCAAGGTCATGATATCATGCTAACAGACTGAGGCTAAGGCTAACAGGTCCAAGGTCATGATATCCTGCTAACAGACTGAGGCTAAAGCTAACAGGTCCAAGGTCATGATCATGCTAACAGACTGAGGCTAAGGCTAACAGATCCAAGGTCATGATA
>CAKAOI010050152.1:0-11107 GCA_916701655.1 Sebastiscus albofasciatus | reverse complement strand
CCCCCCCCGGCCACCCTCCTAACCGGTATAAAGCTGACCTCTGACTGTTTACTGACACAAACACAGCCAAACTAACGACCAATGACCTGGTTTAGACATCATTTCTACATCCATCACATTAGTGTTTAACTTCAGGTCCATCTCCTCCATCATCTCCTCCATCATCACCGGTCCCAGTCTCGGTCTCTCGGTACCACCATGGTTCTGTCTCCGGTGAGCCAGCTCAAAGTGTTCCAGCTGCGGTTCTCTGATCCCAGCCGGTTGTTCTACAGCAGCGGGGACAAGCTGTCCGGCTCCGTGCAGCTGGAGGCGGCTCTGCCCTGCAGGCTGGCCGGCCTCCGGGTCACCGCCGCCGGCTGCGCCCGCGTGGAGCACCGCGGCTGGAAGAAGAGCAGGAACCGGAGCAAGGAGCAGGAGTACCTGAAGTACGAGGAGGAGCTGCGGCTGGACGAACAGCTCTCTACTGGTACCCAGACACCTTTACTTCTTCTCACTAATATATATACAATTTTATATATATATATATATATATATATATATATATATATGTATATATATGTATATATGTATATGTTTGTGTATATATATACATATGTGTGTGTATATGTATATGTATATATATATGTATATGTATATATGTGTGTATATATATATATATGTATATATGTGTGTGTGTGTATATATATATATATGTGTGTGTATATATATATATGTATATATGTGTGTGTGTGTATATATATATATATGTATGTGTATATATATATATATATATATGTATGTGTATATATATATATACACATATATATGTGTGTGTGTATATATATGTGTATATATATGTATAAAAAAGTTATACAAATATATATATATATATATGATAAACATACATACGTACAGTATATATAATATCTGTCTGCTTGTTAACTCTTTGTGTTTGTCCTCAGACTCTGACGGCTGCTTCCTGCTGGAGCCTGATAAAACCTACAGCTTCCAGTTCGGCTTCGAGCTTCCTGCCGCCGGGTGAGACGCTGATCACTGATCAGTTATTGATTATAGGAGTGATCACAGACTCTGGTCAGTTATTGATAATACAGATGTGATCACAGTTATTTATGGTGTCTCCGGTCTGGTTTCAGGCGTCTGGTGTCGTCCTATAAAGGGAAGTTCGGCTCCATCCGTTACTACGTGCGGGCGGTGCTGGACAGGCCTTCCCAGAATGCTTTGCAGTGTGAGAGAGAGTTTGAGGTGGAGGAGCCGCTGGACATCAACCGACCCGACCTGCTGGTACCAAAACACACCTCACACACATTAATATTAATATTAATTTATTTATATATATATATATATATATATATGTATAATGACTAAACACCTGAAACTGATATCAGACGACAGGATGACAGTTGCTGCTTTGAGAGGAAGTTTGATTATAAAGTGATTAATAAATAAATAATAATCTGTATTATTATTATCTCTGCAGTGGGTTTCAGATGATAATTGTGGAAATGTAAAGTGATGAGTTTTGCGTGTCGTCCTCAGGCTCCGGCCGCCGCCTCCATACAGAAGAAGGTCACCTGTATGTTCATCCCTGACGGCCAGGTGTCCATCAGCGCTCGCATCGACAGGAAGGGGTTCTGTGAGGGAGAAGAGATCAACATCACCGCCAAGTTTGAGAACACCTGCTCACGTATCGTCGTGCCGAAGGCCGCCATCATCGCTAAATACGCGTACCATGCCAACGGACAGATCAAGGTGATGCCCGGCGGCGGGATGACTTCCTGTCCTCAGCGGGACGAAACTCTGATCTCTGATGTCTGATTTATTTCAGGAGTCGCGTGAGAAGCTGTCGGTGGTCCGAGGAAACCACATCATCTCTGGGATGTGCGACATGTGGCAGGGGAAGAGCATCAGAGTCCCCAAACTGAGGCCCACTCTGCTCGGCTGTGACATCATCAAGGTGGACTACGCCCTCAGGGTGAGTCATCATGATGATGTCACAACAGGTCCGTTCTAGAGGTCATGAGATGAAATGAGATGATTTAAGAGAGAAGTTGACAAGTAAAATATAAGGACATACTGTCTATACTGAGATACAATATGACATATGATGTCAGTTTAGCTTGACTATCATGAGCTACTGGGCGCTACAGCGCTGCTAACATTCCTGGTGCGCTGCCAAAACTTTCCAAGTAAAACTCACGCTCCAGAGTTTCTGTTCCGCACGTGCGAGTAGTAGACATAAACAGCTGTTTGGGTAACAGCGAACCGAAAGGATGTCGCTGACCGAATTGAACGTCCTGAACCAAACGGTTCGGGTCAAATACACGAACCGTTCCAATATTACAAAAAATGAGTTGAGATTAGATATTAATCTTCACGTCTACTCTGCAGAACCAGATGATATAATATAAAAAAGATGAGATAAATAAATTAAATTAAATTAATATGAGATATTAGACATTAACCTTCAGCTCTTCTCAGCAGATGAGATAATAAAAATATGAATAAATCTGAGATAAACTGAGATGTTGGACATTAACCGTCCCTCCTCCCTCCAGATCTACCTGCACATCCCCGGCAGTGAGAAGCTGTTAGTGGAGCTGCCGCTGGTCATCGGTACGATCCCGCTCAGCGGCGTCGGCAGCAGGACCAGCAGCATGAGTAGCCAGGCCGGATCCTTGAGCAGCTGGTCCTCCTTCCCCTCGGCCCCCCCCAGCTACAGTAACATCCACAGAGACCTGGTGGTGGACGGCCCCCGGACCCCCCTGCTGCAGGACTACGACGAAGAGGAGGACGAGGGGTTGCTCTTCTTGACGGCACCTGAGCGGTGCAACCCTCCCCCTCCCCCCGCGTACAGTGAGGTGAGACCAGCAGACACAGTACAGCCCAGTCTGGTCCGGTTTGTTCTAGTGGTTTACACCTGAGCTGAGATGAGATTAAACAACATGACATGAGATATTACATTTGACAAGATGTTGTAAGTAAGATACAATAACGGTGTAGTTTAAGACGTAGTGTACGGAGTAGTTTAAGACGTAGTGTAAAGCAGTTTTTATAATTTTACATTTGTTTTCTTCAGGTCGATCAGGACACTATTAACCCTCATCAGGTGGTTCAGGTTTTCTGAGGACTTCCTGTTCAACCACCGGTCCCTCCAACCGCCCTGTCAGTCACTTTTCAGGGCCGCAGCGCTCCCTGAATAAGCTGACTCGGCAGTTTCCTGTAAGTGATTCAGCATGTTTTGAGACTTTACTGTGGATAAAAACAGAGGAAATGTTTTGATGTGAAAAGTGTTTCTAATATTTGATACTCAGCTGATTGGTTGTTTTTCTACTATACTGACAGGAAGTTACAGTTGAATGGTTGTTTTTCTACTATACTGACAGGAAGTTACAGTTGTATAAATGATGTAAATAAGAGCAGATGTTTATTTTTTTACTCAAACAATAAATCAGTTCAACATTAAATCTGTGTCGGTGTGTTTCATTGTGTGATTACAGAATAAACTAGAAAAAAAGTCACCCTTTCAGTAATTTAACTTTAATATCTTATGTAGATATTATCAGGACATTTCTTTTGGTCTTCAGAAGGCAGGTCTTTCTGTAAACTTGTTTTTAAAGTTCAGGAAAGTCCTGAAGGAATTGCTGACAGTGAATGCAGAGAGTCTGTAATTTGACTCTGTTGTTTACACCAACTGCAGCTGTTCGAATCAGAGACTCTTCATTCTGAACTCTGATAGCAAATTATAGGACAGACTTTTTTAATTAACGACATACTATACTATGATTTTTTTTTGGTGAAAGTTTTCGACATACTATATTATGACTTTTTTTATTCAAATTTTTTGACGTAATATACTATGACTTTTTTTTATAACTTTTTTCGACGTACTATACTATGACTTTTTTTGGTGAAATTTTTTTCAACATACTATATTATGACTTTTTAGTATCATTTTTCGTCATACAATACTATGACTTTTTTTTGGTGAAGTGTTTTGACATACTATACCATGACTTTTTGTCATGAAATTTTCGACATACTATACTATGACTTTTTTTTTTGTGAAGTTTTTTGACATGCTATACTATGAAGTTTTTTCATGACATTTTTTGACATATTATGCAATGACTTTAATTGGTGAAGTTTTTCGACATACTATACTGTGACTTTTTCATGAAAGTTTTCGACGTACCATACAATTACTTTTTTCATAAAATTTTTCGACAGACTATGACTTTTTATTTGGTGAACTTTCGACATACTATACGATGACGTTTTTTCATTAAATTATTTCGACATACTATACTATGACTTTTTCATTAAATTTTTCGACATGCTATACTACGATTTTTTTTCATTAAATTTTTCGTCATACAATACTATGACTTTTTATTTGGTGAAGTTTTTCAACATACTATACTATGACTTTTTTGGTGACGTTTTTCGACATACAATACTATGACTTTTTATCATGAAATTTTTCGACATACTATGCTATGACTTTTCCTTTGGTGAAGTTTTTGACATACTATACTATAATGTTTTTTTATGAAATTTTTCGACATATACTATGAAAAATTTCATGAAAAAACGTTATAGTATAGTATGACTCCAGTCTCCAGATATTTACATCTATGTGCGTCTATTCAGCTTTTTTTGGACGATAATATCTTATATCGTTGTGTTTCTTAAAGCGATATCGTCAGTAGGAGAATTTTAATACCGCCCAACAGTACCGTTGAGCTGCAGTAGAACCACGGAACGTCGGTACAACGGCTACTTTCATCTTTACGTTCTTAACGTCATGTAGATTGTGAGCGCTGATCCGTCGTCTCCGGTTTCCTCCAGAGGACCGGACTGTAACTACAGCTGCTCATCTCCTTATTAAAGATACATACAGTCACTAACCGACCACTAACACCGTGTTCCTCCGCCTCCAGTCAGGAGCTTCATCACAGCAGTATCAGTGCGCGGCACTATATCCTACAGAGCTGCTGTCAGAGCAAAGTGTCAAATTACTGTATTACTGAGTATTAGGACCACACTGAGGAGAAATCAATACATCTGAGATTTAGAGAATAAAGTCGTAATATTATGTGAATAAAGTCATAAGTTTAAGAGAAAAAAGTCGGAATATTATGAGGATAAAGTCATAAGTTTACGAGCAAAAAGTTGTAATATTATTTGAATAAAGTTATAAGTTTAAGAGACAAAAGTCGTAATATTATGAGAATAAAGTCATAAGTTTAAGAGACAAAAGTCGTAATATTATGAGGATAAAGTCATAAGTTTACGAGCAAAAAGTTGTAATATTATTTGAATAAAGTTATAAGTTTAAGAGACAAAAGTCGTAATATTATGAGAATAAAGTCATAAGTTTAAGAGACAAAAGTCGTATTATGAAAATAAAGTCATAAGTTTAAGTGAAAAAAGTCGTAATATTATGAGAATAAAGTCATAAGTTTAAGAGAAAAAAATCGTAATATTATGTGAATGAAGTTATACGTTTAAGAGAAAAAAGTCGTGATATTATGACTTTATTCTCAAAATCTCACAGGCCTAAACAAGTAAAGGTGATATAGGTTTGAGCAGATGACCATTTCGAGTAGTGATGGACTAAACCAAAACTTTTTTTAAATTGTGATTCCGGAGAGGGAGACACCGGAGGCTGAGCAGGAAATGCCAGCAGTGATTCATGGAGAGACCTTGGTCTGGTCAGCTAACATTACTGCCAAGCAGGTGAAATATAGAGTGATTTTGTGGATGTAGCTGACGTGTGTCGCCTCACTGTTTTGAGCTATGCTCATTCATGTCTATTTAGAGCGAGCAAGCGCGAGCCCGACGCTGACTTTCGTTGACTTCACGGCCACAGGTGTCGCTGTTAACAAGCAATTCTGAAAGTCCCTTTAAAGTGCAAAAATCTAGAGAGTCTGGAGCATCACATGAAAGCTCGTCCCAGTTCCTCCACTGCTGCTGAGTCTGAGGAGAACCAGGACGCCACAGCCCAACGGAGGATTCTGGCTGAAAAGAAGGGGAGATGCAAAGTATCAGGATGTCCACCTCTACTTCACATCCACCAGCAACTGCTAATAAATCAATCAATCAATCAATATGTCATTAAATTAATTAAAAATAATATTTAAAATAAATGTAGCCATTAATTAATTGATCAAATGTGACATAAATTGATATTCTTGTTTTAAGTGGATTCTTTATTTATTTATCTTTGTATTAATTCCCTTATTTATTTACTCTTCTGTTAAAGTTCCCCCTTTTCTTTATTTATGTATTTATTTTAATTAAATGTATTTATTTTTGCATTTATTTATTTATGCATTTAGTTTTTATTTATTTTATATTTATTTTTAAATGTGTGAATTTATTTATGTATTTCTGCATTTTATTTATTTAGTTAAATATAAATATGGAGTATAAATAAGCAAATTAAATCAGAAATATCAATTTAAGTCACATTCTATCAATTAATTAATGGCTACATTTATTTTCAATATTATTTTTGCTACATTTAATGACATATTTATTTATCGAGTCATTTATTTAATTATTATTTTTTTTGTGTTATTAAACTCTGCAGCTGAATATTATTAACCAGATAATTGACCAAAGTCCAGTCATATTTTATACTGAAATATATGTAATATGTCACTATGTATTATGTTTATATTGATCGATTTATTGAGAACTTTTGTAAATGATTCGACTCTGAATATGTTCTCACGTTAAAACACATATTAATAAAATAACGTTATGAACACGTCTTTAACTCGTCATGTAGCTGCAGTTTATTTTACAACAAACAGAAACTTTTTTACAGATTAAACAGATAAAACTTTGATAGAAAATCTTAAAAAACGTTTCAACAAACTCAGTTTCTACAGAAATATTTAAAACTTCGGACGGATAAATCCTGAAGAATCGCCTCCATCGTCTCATTCACTCACTCATTCATTCATTCACTCACTTGTTCATTCATTCATTCACTCATTCACTCACTCACTCACTCGTTTATTTATTCATTCACTCACTCACTCACTCACTCGTTCGTTCATTCATTCATTCATTCATTCATTCACTGGTTTATAAAAACTGTTGCTGGACGTTTTGTTTCTTTCCGCTGTAAAAAGTGATAAAATGAGTGTTTCAGTAAATAGCCTCGTCCATGTTTTCGTCACTGTCTCCTCCGAACTCCTCTCCGTTATCAAAGTAGGACATGACGTAATCCGTCTCCTGCAGACAGGAAACAGGGAACCATTAATCCCACACACACTTAGATTACATATGAATAAACTCTCTTATTACATATTAATAACCTCTTGTTAAGGTGGACGTACGAAGTGATTCAAACTTGTTAAGGCGGACGTATGAGTTGATTCAGACTTGTTAAGGTGGACGTACGAATTGATTCAGACTTGTTAAGGCGGGCGTAATAGTTGATTCAGACTCGTTAAGGCGAACGTACGAGTTGATTCAGACCCGTTAAGGCGGACGTAATAGTTGATTCAGACTTGTTAAGGTGGACGTACGAGTTGACTCAAACTTGTTAAGGCGGACGTACAAGTTGATTCAGACTTGTTAAGGCAAACGTACGAGTTGATTCAGACTCGTTAAGGTGGACGTACAAGTTGATTCAGACTTGTTAAGGCGGACATACGAGTTGATTCAGACTATTAAGGTGGACATCTGATTTGACTCAGACTTGTTAAGGTGGACATCTGAGTTGATTCAGACTTGTTGATTCATAATAAAAAAGCCTCACCTCCTCGAACTCTTCCTCGTCGTACTCCTCCTCTCCCTCGGCCTCCTCTTCCTCTTGTTTCTTCTTCTTCTCCTCTCCCTCCTCTTCCTCCTCCGAGCTCTGCTGCTCCTCCTTCTTCTGCAGAGTCTGACAGGAAATAGTTTAAGGTGGAAATGTTTGTTTAAGGTGGAAATATTTGACTTGATCCAAAGTCTTTTCACCTTTAACTGAGAGATTAAAAGATCATTAGACTGATTGATTGATTGATTGGTTGATTGATTGATTGAATGAAGGAGGCGGGTCAGCAGGTGTTGGTGTGTCTTACCTCCAGTTTGAGCAGTACTTCCTCTTTCTCTTTCACCTTTTTCTTCTTCTGCCCCGACTGAAGTTTGTCAGAGCGACTGACTGCTGCTGAGACACCTGACAGACACAGAGCAGGACATCAATACAGAGTACTGCGAGTACTCATGTGTACTCAGAGTACCGAGTGTACTGTGTGTACTCAGAGTACCGAGTGTACTGTGTGTACTCAGAGTACTGCATGTACTCACCTTCTCTGGAAGGCTTCTTTACTCTGAGTTCTTTTGGAAATCTTTTCCAGTCTGAAACAACAACAAAGTTTCTCAGGATATAAAGTATATTTTATAAAATATATATACATATATATATATATACTGTCTATATATATGTTATTGATAAGAGAGACAGAGATTATGATTATTGATAAGAGGGTCTGACCTGGAGTCCAGTCCGTCAGTCCGTCCGTCTGCTCGCTGCTGTGATATTTATCAGAGTATCTCTCCACATCTGGACAGGAAACACACAGGCAGAAGACCTTCACAATAAAACCAACAGTCGGATTGATCAGCTGATCCAGGACCTGCTCTGTGTGTGTGTGTGTGTGTGTGTGTGTGTGTGTGTGTGTGTATGGGGGGGTGACCTCTGACCTCTGTGTGCAGCAGCTGGTTGGATGAAGCAGGGTAAACTCTTCATGGCTCCTCTGAACTCCTGTTTGAGAGCTAACAGATACTCCGCCTCCTCTCCACCCGTCAGTGGGAGGGGCTTCTGCTCCATCACCTGGACACACACACACACACACACACACACACACACACACACAGAGTCAACTACAAGTCCCAGAGTGCACTGCTGTCAATGTGTGTGTGTGTGTGTGTCTCAGTGTGTGTCTCAGTGTGTGTCTCAGTGTGTGTCTCACAGGATACAGAGGTGTAGGTTGTTGGATGGATGGAGGTAAACTGTCTCCTCTGTTGATGCCGACCGCCTCCACGCTGAAACTCATCATCCTCCGACCCCGCCCACTACCTCGACCCGCCATCACCACACTGGACCAGACCAGACCAGACTGGACCAGACCGGGCTGGACCAGGTCTCGTCAGACTGGGTCAGGTGGATCAGCAGCTGTTTGGAGGTGAATCTGGATCCTGACGGAACAAACGGAGAACAGATTAAAATGATTTGAAACTTGACCTCACTGTATAAAATGACCTGTGGTGATCTCTAGGATAATCACAGTCTCATGAAACTTTACAGCCACAAACTAAAGACCTAGAGCATTCAGAGGATGGATGGCTTTCCTAGCTATATTGATAGTAAGGGGGCTTCTGAGCAGTTTACACAACACAAGTGCTCGCCATCCAATCGCCAAAAAATGCAATTCTTGCAGAAATCTCCAAATGTCAAAAGTTTTGAAACCAAATCACAGCATGGCTTTTTCTATGGTGTTCCTCAAGGTCTTGGTGTCTTAATGTGGTATTCTGGAGGGATATAGATCATTTTTATCAATCCTCCAGTGGTAAAAAATGGTTAAATTTAGCACCAAATCTGTGTAACAAATGGTATCAACCCAAAAAATTGCTGCAACAATTTATGAGACATAATAGAGCATGGGGATGACCATCATATACTTCTATCATAATGTTCTAATAATATACCTGGGTACTGGCACTGGTAGGACGTAACGTTACCAACTAACTACAACCTTAACCTTAACTTTAATTGACAGCTCAAACCAGTTTTTCCAAACAATTTGCGGCTTTTTAGAACAACAAATTTAATTTAGGTATTTTCTTGGTTCGACTGCAGTTTTGTTTCAAAGCCGTCGAGACAAGAATAATATGAAATGGCTCTCAGTAAGTCTACTATCGCTGCAGTCAACATGCTGAATCAAGAGCGCATGTGGCCATTATAGATTATAATTCTTACAGTCTTTATTGCACATTTTTAAATTATAATTTAGTCTTTGATGTACATATTGTAATATGTACATTAGGGTTGTGCAATATTGAAATTTCCCTACTGACGATATTGCTCTAAGAAAAAAGATATGTGGACGATATACGATATTATCGCCCACAAAAAAAACTGAAGCGAGACGCACGTAGATATAAATATCTATCGATTTGAGACACATATTTTGCAATACAAAAGTGGCCACAAAGTATAGACAGTTAGCCCTATTTTACACAATCAGCTGGTGACTAGTAACTGCCCTCATAGTCTCGCCACCGTTTTAAGAAAAAGATAAAAGAAAAAAGTTTTTAAAAAACTAAAAAAATGTCAGAAAAAAAGTAAAAAGAAATAAGAAGAAATTCTTCAACAAAAACTCAGAAAAAAAGTAAAATTTAAAAAATAATCCGAAAAATTAAAATAATAATAATAATAATTAAAAACATTTTTTTTAAAAGGCAAAAAAATAAAAATAAATCCGTAAAATTCCCCAAAAATTTTTTTTTAAAAGTCTAAAAATGTTAAAAAAAATAGCCATAAAAGAAAATACATAATCCGAAAAATGTCCAAAAAATTCAGATAAATACCTGGCTGTCCAACTGACTGCGGGTGATAAAGGAGCTGATCATGTGACCTGTATATGACATACATACCTGTCACTGTAAATATAAATATAAATCCCTCTCAGAGTACATACAGTATACAAACATCTCCACATGTACATACTGTACATAATAATCATCCAGTCCATGTACTGTATGTCCATCCTGTATTCATTTCTTTGCACTGTTTGTATTGTTTACAACTCCTGAACCCCTGACTTGTATAAAGACATTTTATTATTATTATTACTGTATTCTTTTATTCTGTTATTTCTATTCTGTGTGAATACATTGAACGAGCTGAATAAAAACAAGAGTCAAATTCCCTGTTTGTTTATTTACTTTATTACTGCAGAAATAAACCTGGTTCTGGTTCTGGTTAATAAATAATACTAATAAACTGGTTACCAGCTGGTGACCACCGTCTGTCTGGTAACCAGGTACCGGTATCTGTCCCAGTTGTCTGGACTGGTCTGAGGTTTCTGTAGAGCCAGCTAACGCA